>AYEL01084636.1:0-34764 GCA_000484575.1 Olivierus martensii
AATAATAATAATTAGAAAAAATTTTCAACAACCTTTCATATAGATTTCTTGTAAGTTTTGGTTAATTTTCACCAAAATTTTTTAAATTATTAATATATGCCATTTTTTTATGCCAGAACATTGGAAATGTTAAATTATCAGATGCTAGTTTATTGAACTTCTGTTATATAATGAAGAAAAATTTAAATACAATTTTTGATTTGAGTTGTATTATAAGATAATCCTTCATTTGATATACTTAATTTATACTAATAAAATATTTAGATGAACAAGATCTCATTGGCAAACCTGGAAGACTTGTTTTATTAATGATCTTCTCAAATTAGGACTTTTTTTACAAGCCAGTATAATTTTTGCTAAATATTTGACTTAAGAGTTTCTATATCACATTTAAGAGGAATATCTAATAATCAAAAGGTTCAAAGTCCAATAAGTTAATATATTATTGATTTAGAGAAATATATAAAGCTTATTAATGGTATCAGAAACACCATACAAATATAATTTTACATATAACAGTTTGAAATTTTAAAAATGTATAATAAATGTATTTCAGTTTAAGTTCCTTATTTTTTAAATGTTAATCTTGTAATACCTTATCAAATATGAATATAAAATATGACTTTAAATTTATATTCTTTGAATATAAATTTAATCGGAATATTCACATTCCATCATGCAAGTATCTCCAAACACCAAGGACAGGTTCTGATGAATATCATCAATTGGCATTTATTCATTGAATTTACCGTATTTGCCGGCGTATAAGACGCACCAGCGCATAAGACGCACCCTCTTTTTTATGGTATCTCCAAACACCAATGACAGGTTCTGATGAATATCATCAATTGGCATTTATTCATTGAATTTATGTAGTTTTATGTTTATTTTATGAGATGGAAGACTAGTAGCATATTATATCATTTGTTTTTAATTTTTGTAGTGATTTATTATGGCTAGATTTGTTCCTCTCAAATAATATTTTTATAAAATATTGAACAGCCATAGATGTTGAATTTTATTAGGATATTTCCTTTATTACTTTCTAAGTTTTACTCTTCCTTCCAACTAGAGATTACTAAATAGCAGGGGCATTCCAGAGCCCACCACATGCCACCCACATACATAGTGGAATTAACCAATAAATGAAAAGATGAGGATTGATAGGCTAAGCCTAGATCCCTATGAAAAAATTTGGAGATGAAGGAGAGAAATTCAGTTCTAGTTTCTCAAGATGAAAATCTAGCATGCAGCCATCCAGCCAGCTTATTGGAGATTTTTACTTAAAAAATTTCTAAAGTTTGTTATGATTACTAACACTGATTATTGAAGTAATTTATGTATTCATATATGTAATTTGATGGTATATTAGTATATATAAATGAAAAATAGGATGAGATTTAAAAAAATTTCTAAAGTTTGTTATGATAACTAACACTGATTATTGAAGTAATTTTTGTATTCATATATGTAATTTGATGGTATATTAGTATATATAAATGAAAAATAGGATGAGAATTTTGGGAATACATTATACATTGAAACCCCGTTCATGCGTTCCTGTATCATATGACTTTCCCGCTTTAAACGTCTATTTTCGGAAGTCTGAGCATTTTCCTATACTTGCAAGTTTTGGGAATACATTATACAGTGAAACCCCGCTCTTGCATTCCTGTATCATATGACTTTCCTGCTTTAAACATCTATTTTCGGAAGTCTGAGCATTTTCCTATACTTGCAATGTAAATTTTGCATCTTCCTACGTTTTAATTATATAACTTTTTTATTATGACGTCATCAGTCTTCCTATGTATAACTTTTCCCGCTTCCTACATCCAAAAATTTTTAGGAAATGTCATTCCATTTTTGGTTTTTTACTTTTGTTTTGTAGTTAAAAATAATTCCATTTTTGGTTTTTCACTTTTGTTTTGTAGTTAAAAATTAATTAAGGTTTTTCACTTTTGTTTTGTAGTTAAAAATTAATTATTTATAAACAGTATTCGAAATAGTACTTGTAAATTAACTTTTGACAGCAGCAAGAGAAAACTTAACTTGTGATTTCTTTGGAGATAGCCTAAATAAAGTAGGAACGAGGGAACGACAATCGTAATTTAAAATTTCATCATCCATTAAAATAAGAAAATTAGAAATGTATACTGTAATTAGAATGCCACCTTGAGTTAGTTCCGATGTTGTAAAAAAAAGAAATTCGGTTTTGTGAATGATTGAAAGAACAGTATTCTTACTACTAAGACAATAATTAATAAGTAATTCGGACATTTTGTAAATAAAACACATACGGCTGTATTCTCAATGACAAATTAATTCTCAGATCAAGATCACTCCTATTTTTCATATTTGCCACAACAAATTTCATGAATTAATCTTCAACTACCAGGGGTTATTTAACTCGCTTCTATTGGGAGGGGTTAAATAACCGCAGATGGAGATTAATTCACGGAATTTGTTATGACGAGTATGAAAAATAGGAGTGATCTTGATCTGAGAATTAATTCGTTATTGAGAATACTGCTGATAATGACTTGAGACAGCAGTTTTCATTCCCCATACCTCGGCTTCCACATTTTATGTTTTCGTTTTTTTCTTTCAATTGGGCATTTATTGGGACATCTTGTCGATCTCCGTCCTCTACAATTCGGCTGATCCCTCCGCAGGACTTGGCAGTCTGTAGCAGTATTATTATTGCTCCGTCACTTAATAATTAGACCTAATAGGAAAGTGACAATCTCTTGACCAAGAAAACCTCACCTTTAATTTAGAATACCCTTTAGCCGACTGCATAGTAAAGCACTATCTTACCATCTGAAGGATCAGAAGTTTAATTCCACCAAAGTATTTTCAGGAGAAGCCTGGAAAGGTTCATTGACCCCTCCGATGTTAAAAATCTAAAAAATAAAACTTTTTAAATAATTTTCATGTTTATTTTGTCGCATTGAATTAACAGTAAGTGTGAAAACATTATTGCGGTTTATTCGTTTGGTTTTTCTTTCCTCATTGTTTTTTCAACAGACAATTGCTCCGCCATTTTTCAATCTGTTGATTATTAAGTGGCGGAGCGAAAACTGGCTCTGCACAGACTTTCCGCATCTATGAAGGAGTCAGCCAGATTATGGAGGTCGGAGATCGATGACCCGGATACCGAATAAATTTCAAGGATGAGAATTGGGGCCTTTGGGCGGAAAACCAAAACGTTCAATCCAAACGCCAAACGTGCCAAGTAGTTTCAGCAATGCTGCTTCAAAAATTAAAAATCATCACATTATCTAAATTTTATTATAAAACTTTCTTTGAATAACTTTCGGATTTCATATTTTACTGAAATATTCCTGCTATTAATGGAAGGAATATTCCATTATTAGCAGGAATTTATGTTTACACAATAATTTAATGCATCGAATTTAGTTAAAATTGGCAATAATTCGCGAAATACAAAAGGATAAAGCAGAACTGGTTAGGTTTAGTTAAGCCGCCATATCGTAAATGGGATATACTGTATCAAGTGGTGGAACAACACAGCCCACCCAACAATCTATGAGCCCACTACAGGCTGGCCAACACCCATGATGAGAATCCACCGAAAGATTGAAAGATGAGATTCAACGGGCCAGCTCTGACATCTGAAAAACTGGAGATGTAGGCAGCAATCGAACCCAGACCCCAAAGTGATAAGGTCGGCCGATGGCCGTGTGATAAAGCTTTGTTTTTTTTGTCAAAAGATGACGCTACTTTCCACTTAGTAAGAGTACTAAGTAGCGTGGCGAAACAGGCCCTTCCACAGGCTTCCCACCTCTGCGGAAGAGTCAGCCAGATTGTGGAGGCGGGGATCGACGGGCCGAGCCCGGACCCCATGATAAATATTTTCAAGGCTGGGACCCGAGACTCGAACCCGGGTCCTCCAGAGTGGAAAGCCGAAGCACCCGAGACTCGAACCCGGGTCCTCCAGAGTGGAAAGCCGAAACGTTTTGAGTCCTCACGCGGAATCCGCGTGAGAATAGGATCAACTAGATAGGCAGAGGCTCGAACCCGGGTCCTCCAGAGTGGAAAGCCGAAGCGTTTCCACTTGGACCGGGCCCGGACCCCATGATAAATATTTTCAAGGGGTGGGACCCGGGTCCTCCAGAGTGGAAAGCTGAAGCGTTTCTACGCGGCCAATCCGGCCAGGGGATCGACGGGCTGGGCCCGGACCCCATGATAAATATTTTCAAGGAGTGGGACCCGAGATTCGAACCCGGGTCCTCCAGAGTGGAAAGCCGAAGCGTTTCCACGTAGCCAATCCACTGGGTCCTCCAGAGTGTAAAGCCGAAGCGTTTCCACGCGGCCAATCCGGATGTCCTTCAGAGTAGAAAGCCACCCTGGATACGGGTTCAAATCCGGGCTCACACCTCCAGTTTTTTCAGGAGGGGTCCAGGCTTGGTCGTTAAACCCCATCATGGGTGCTGGCCAGTCTGTGATAGGTTCTATAAGTGGCTGCCGCCAGGTACAGAATATCCCATGAGGATATGGCGGCTTAATCTAACTAACCTAACCCAAAGTGGTAGGCGGCCGGATGGCTGAGTGGTAACGCGTTGGCATGCCACGCAGGAAGACCAGGGTCTGGTCCCAGATTTTTTCGGGGTACTGAGCCCGGCCCGGTGATCCCATCCTTCACCATTTGGCCCCCCCCTCCACGGATGTGTGCAGCCCGTGGTTGGAACTGGCCCCGTCCCCTTAGTAATCTCTATGATTGGAAAGAGGGCGTAAAATATGCAAAAAAAAAAAAAACCAAAGTGGTAAGAGAATGTTTTATTACGCGGCCAGCAGGGCCGGAGCTACTTAATCTGTTATCCGTAAGCAAGATTCCAATTTAATACCTTTTCATTTATCATAACATTTTATAAAAATATTGTTAACTATAAAGGTTTTGGGAGACGAAAGTCATTATTATTTCTTATATAGAAAAAAATTAAAGTTAAATTAATGAATTTTTATAAAGGCTGGTTTGGTATAAAGGCTCGCAATGAAAGATGTATATTGAGTGTGCCATTGATCGAAATCTTATTGACCTAACATCGTCTATGCAATACAATAGGCGATATTAGATCAATTTTATTCAGTGCAGGAAGATCCGAGTCGGCATCTCACAAAGTTTTTTCGGGGTTCATAGCCAGGGCCGGCGATTCCTGCCCTTTGAATTGTATTGTAGGAAAGAAAGAGCCCTACATAGCCCCAGCACTGCGATCATCAATAGTCAATTGTGCATCCCCAACAGTATCATCCCATAAGAAATTCTGTCTTTATCACGGAAAACAGTATCTTCTTCAATGGGAATGGGAATGTTTACATTGCGTTTTTCTGAATCAGAAAAACGCAATGTAAACATTCCCATTGCGTTTTTTTGATTCAGGAAAATGCAACCCAAGATCATATCTTAGCCCTGAAAAGGCCACACATTCGCACAAAATGTGAAGAGGAATTTCATCTCCCTGACATCATCCACAATTAGGACTATCGATAATCCCAATTAGGTGAAGATACCTTTTAAAATGACAGTGCCCTGTGATAATCCTACCTTCATTTTTATGTAATGCAAGCAGCTCTTTATTTCTCTGTAAAGAAAGACTTAAGAGTTTTTGCTCACCTTAATCCAGGAGTAGATCTCCAGTGGGTGAGATGCTGAGCTGTCAACCCACACAAATGTGTCATATCTGATGCCCAGAGCAGATTCAAGTCCAATAAAGGGATGAGAAGCCCCTTCCTTGGCCAGCCCATCAGAAACCTCATTGTCCTCAATCTCTTTGTGCCTTGGCACCTTGTTCTTAGTGGACAGTTCCTCAGTGAGATGATAACAATTCCATACAAGATTAGAAGTGAGAGCTATCAAGTGCTTTTAATGCAGCTTGACTATTTGATAGAATATAAATTGTGTTTTAATGCTTGTCCTCACTGAGAAGACAGTGGAGTTAAAGAGAAGACTTGTTCTGTTCTGAGAAGGGACAGCGATGAAATGATTTATAAAGCTGGTGGCCAGATGGCTGAGTGGTAATGCTGTTGGCATGCCATGCAGGAGGACTCGGGTTCTCATCCTGGGTCTGGTCCCAGATTTTTTCAGGGTACTGAGTCCAGCTCGGTAATCCCAGTCCTTCACCATCTAGCTCCCTCCATGGGTGTGGGTGCAGCCCATGGTTGGAACTGACCCCACCCCTTTAGTAATCTCCCTGATTGGAAAGGAGGCATAAAATATACAAAAAAAAATGATTTAAGCTAATCTCTAGTAATTAAATTTTAGAGGCATTGCTTTCCAAAATTCTTCGTAAAAATAGATTTTTTCTTTTAATAAAATAGTCTGCTATACAAATACTAAGTGATAAACAGAACAACTAACAAAATAATACCTATAATTGTTGATTTTATAATTAAATTATCTGAAAAATTTTCCTTCTTGTTAGTAAAATTCTTTTCAACAATAAAAAGTAATTATGTTCAATTAATATAAGATGTAATGTTTTATATTTAAAATAAATTTCAATATATTATTCAAAGTAATTTGCAATTATTTTAAGTTGAATTAAGAAAACACATTTGTTGTCTGTAGTATTTTGGCCCATCAGTAACATGAGATATAATATGCCAGGAAGTGTTAAATATAAATTATCAGAGCTAGTTGTAATAACCTCAATGAAGATAAGAATCATATTTTGGAGAGTAAGTTGTTGTTTGAAAGAAAGGAGATAATTGACTTATTATATAATAATTGATGAAGTTGGAGCAAAAGGCTCATTGATAGAGGATATATGGTGGACATATAAAAGGTTTAAAATTTTGCTGTTGAGTGACAGTGTGTTGAAATTAGGTTAGTTAGATTAAGCTGCCATATCTTCATGGGATATTCTGTATCTGATGGTGGTCAGATATAGAGCCCATCACAGGCTGGCCAACACCCATGATGGGATCAACTGGATGGTTGAAGGGTTCAACGGGCCAGGCTTAGACACCACCTGAAAAACTGGAGGTGTGGGACTCGGATCTTCCAGCGTGATAAGCCAATGCATTATGTTGAGGACAGATCAACAGCACATGCTGGATAGTGAGAAAAATTTGACAGGAATATATGTGACACACTGCCACTAAGTAGAAAACAACCAATAACACTGGGCAGAAAATATAGTCGGACCCCGTTAACATGCGGTTTTACCATGGCTACCTTGATAAGTAGTCTTGATAAGCAATCGCTTGTGATATCACTCCTAGACGACATCATCATTAAATCTCACGACCAGTGAGATTAGCTGCACATTCAACCATTTTGTATTGGTAAAATCACATAGAAAATTCATATCAATATTGGAACTTATATTATCGCTCAATTTATATTAATACTGTAACTCGCAGTTCATTTAATCTGCGGTTTAGTAACCATGGATCCCGACTACCACATGTTAACGGAGTCACTGTATTTAGTTGTAATAAAATCATTTTCTATCTGGTGTAGTTGGTTGTTTTCTATTAATCTGAAATATTTCGATTTTATATTTCGATTTTTGTATGTAATTTTATAAAAAAAAAACAAATATCTAAATTTATTTTTAATAAAATATATTTATTTTAACACATTAAAAGTTATATGTATATATAAAAAATAGGCAATAATTTATACAATATATTATAAATTTCAACATGAAATTTTATATGAATACAATCATTTATATTTATAATAGTTGAAAGAAATTCTTTAAAAGCTGAATATGCAAAAATATATGTATTTAAAATTCCAAACTTCTTTATCAGCAAATGTAGTCCAAATTACCTATTAAAAAAGTTATTTTATTATAAAAATAATATTGATAAATTAATTTTTAGGCTTACGTATATTATTTAATAGAACATAAATATATTCTATTATAGTATATTATTTTAATATACAGTCATACCTCACCTTACATTGTTAATTTGTAACAAGACTCGTGACTTAAGTCGAAAAACATATAAGTTGAATAAGCTCTTTAAAACAAAAACACTCCCTATAAATAACCCAATAACGTTGCTAATAACATTTTTAAACTTTTAAATAATTCTATAAGTTTCAATAACCAGCTCATACCCCAATTGGACAAATAGTCAAGATACTCCTGTACTCTTCAAGATGAATTGATTTTTGCTTGATTTCTTTAAGCAAAAATCAATGGCTTGTTCATTGCAATTTCTACTATTGAACTTTAGCAATTATCCAGATGCCCTGGTTATAATTTGATATAATGATATTTTCTCCTTAAATTGTCATTTGATTTATTGGGTTTCATGTAAATCTTTTATAAGTACAGAATAGTACTTATAAAAGATCAAGAAAAACAAATATTTAGTTAACTTATTCTAGTATATTTGTTTTTCTTTGTCAAAATTTTTGGTCTGGAACCAATTATTCAATTTTAATATTGCCTTTCTGGGAAAATCGGTCTCAAATAACATCATTGGTCTGAAAACTACCCACAATGTAACTTTGGAGTATTCCTGTACCTATTTTTCAAAATTAATGGCACATATCTTACCTAATATTATTTTTAGAAGTTGATCAATGTACTCTTGACTGTTCTTATCTGGCCTATTTCCAGCAGTAATATTCAGATCATAATCAGGTCCATAATTTAAAAAAAACTAAAAATTTTTAAATAATGAAAACATTCAAAAATTTTTGCACTATTTATTGATATTATTAATTTTAATTAATATTCAAAACAAATAACATAAAATAATCTTTAATTTGATTATGCTTCAGCAAAATCCATAATTAAATATTTTTCGTAAAAATTAAAACTCTGCTAGATTTATTTATTTTCATATCATATAAATAATATAATTATAACAGGTTAAAATGTATTTATACAAACAGCAGGAATTTAATTTTCCACATATTTTTAAAATTTAATTTTAAAGAATTTCACAGCAATTTAATATTTCTAAGAACTTTACTACATCATAATGATGTTATCAGTAGAATAAAACTCTTTCAGAAGGGAAAAAAATATTATTTAAAATTGGAAATTTTAATAAATCAATTCAGTATTTATATTTATCTTTATAAACTCCATTTTTTTTATCACTATCAAATATAAATGCTGCAGGACTTTTGATTTTGTTTCTGCAGTTTCCCCTTTTTCTGGGATTTAGGCAACTTTCAAAAACAGAATGAGTCAATGTATATTCTAAGTTTCACCAGATCAAGTCCAACCAGAAAGTACCATATTAGCTTGAATATAAGTTAATATTTTTGTTAAATAAAACAACAGTAAAAAAATACAAGTCATCTTATATTCAAACTTTTAAATAAATTTTCAAAATAAAAAGGAAAATTTTCTCAAAAATTCAACTGTTATAATATTCTGCTATCACTATAAACACCAAGTTTATTTATGAAAAATTTTCTGATGGATCATTATGAGTTTTTTCACATATAAATCCAATTTAGAAATGTGATTGACATTATTGAAAATGGATTTTATTATTATTTTAAACAATTTATTGCAATAATTATTTTAAAAGAAAATTCAATAGAATTAGCAAAAGTATAAATATATAATCTAATTTTGTTTAAATCAGAATTCCAAGTTTATATTTTTGCTAATTCTGTTCAAATTTTCCTTTATGGATTAATTATTCTGCTTGAAAATTTATTGTTTCCTGCTATTAGAGATTATCTCAGTAAAATGCTTATAGTAGAATTTGGTGTTATTGAACTATATATTATGTTTATAATGTACGTTTTAAAAACATATTATAAAAATAGCAAACAGTTCAGATGAATAAATCGGAATGTGGGTGATTGGTTAACGATCAGTTCAGATTATGAACAAATCGGACAACAAACATCTCACAAGATAAACTGTGGGACCTGTGGACTAACAGCATGACAGGCTTAGGCCTTGCACATTGATGGACTTACAGGTAAAGATGGGAGAACAGTGATTTTTCCCAATTAAAATGAACTCAGAGACAACTTAAAATAAATCAAAGATTTATTAGAGGAGGAAAGAACGTTTTTAAAATTTTTTGGTCTTAGAATGGTACCCAAACCAGGTTGAAGTCAATAGGCTTGGGGATCTCTATAATGACAATACTATTAATCACTTCCAAAAAATCCTAGAGAGAGAAAAGCAATTGACATTGGACAGATTCTTTAACATCCTACAAACAGAAAAAACATGATAGATGAAAATGCAAGACTGTGTATGTATATATTATTGTTTTTACATATAAATAAACATAGCAAGAAATTATATAACTTTTTGGGTCTCCAGAATGAATTAATCTAATTTCCATAAAAATCTATTGTAAATCGATGATCGGTTAACAACCAATTCGGACAGTGAACATCGTCTTTGAATGGATTATGTTCATTAACTGATCACCCACTGTATACCGTGGACTCTCAATTTTACAAACTTGTACAGACCTTCAAAAATGTTCACAAATGGGAAATGGCATTAATTAACATTTAGGGACTTTTTGGGACCAACTAAATAGTTCATAAATTGGAGATTTGTAAAAATGCAAGTCCACTGTAGTTTCAACAACAAAATACAATATATTTATTGTTAATACATTATTTGTAATGTTTTTTCCTGTCCACTTGTTCAATTTTTTTTATATTGATAAAAATGTTGATAGTGCCAAATTAGAGACAGCTACTACATTATTAACCTAAAATTTTATCATGTTATTATAATTTTTAAGTTATAAATAACAGTTCAGAATGGTTAAAACAAACTTTATATAGTAACTTTCATAGATTTTAAAATTCAAAATATGTTCACTATAAAAAAGCATTAATAAATATAGATAGTTCCCAACTTTGCAAGTTAATTTGTTCCTGGAATGCATTTTGTAAAGTAGAATTTGTAAATCAAGACATTTAATTTTCCATAGTCATAATATTAAAATCAGAAGTTCTGTTCTCATCGATGAAATTTGACCATAATAAAATTAAATAAAGACCAATAAAATCAGTAGTTTATAATTAAATAATAGTTTATTTATCTAAAAGAAATGAAAATATAATATTGAAAATCAAGAAAATTATTTATGTCATATAGATGTTAAAGCATTTTTATTTTTCATTATTGTTAGAATAAGTATATGAGTATATATATATATATAGATAAACTACTGATTTAGGCAGAAACTAGGAATGGAAGATATTTATATAATATGCCAATCATAGAGCATGTCTTTCAGCCATAATTTTGATTTTTCTGATTTCGTAACAGACTATGGAGTTTTTTACAAAGTCATTTACACTATATTATATAGCTACATATGTGAATTGAAATGCTTTTTTATGAATGTTTAGCTTTTATTTATTGCAATTAAAATTCATATTTTCTATTTTTTTGATATTTCATATTTGAAAAACTCCACAAATCTAGAAATTCCAAAATTGAGAACTTCCTGTATATATGTTTAAAATAATTTTTATAAATATGAATATAAATTTCCTACTGAGTTTCTAAATTTTTTTTTCTTTTTTCTTGAGAAATATTTGAAAAATGAAATAATACTATTGCATTCAAAAATTATTTTAAAGGAATAATTATTTATTATTTTGTTTGTGTTATAAGTGCTTTTAAAAATTTATAGTATTAAAATTGGATCACTAAAATAATAAAACAAATAATTAGCAGATCATGCATTAATAGATGATACAAAAGAAAAATAAATAAATAATTGTTGTAGAACAAAAATATCAGAAACAACTCAATACACAAATCATTTTCCAAATGTATAAAAATGAAAGAAAAGAAGCAAGAGAAACAACAGGATGCTTTTTACATATAAGAAAAAGAAAAAAAAGAACAATTGAAAAAATGACTGTAAACTTTTAAATAATAACTTCAAGGGAACTATATCCAAATAAACCTAAATAATCGAGCCAAATTTTAATCCCTTGAAACCGTAACAGAATAATTTTAATGATTTGAAATAATTTGAACTAATGTTCTAATCCTTTTACTAATTTTAATGATTTGAAATAATTTAAACTAATGTTAGCTCCATCTCGTAGTTAGAATAATTATTAATTTCACCAAATCATAGTCATTATAATTTGAACTAATGTTAGCGCCATCTCATAATTTGTAAAATTAATAATTATTCTAATTACGAGATGGTGCTAACATTAGTTCCAAATTATTTCAAATCATTAAAATTATTCCGTTACCAGTTTCAAGGGCTAAAATTTGGCTTGATAATTTAGGTTTTTCTGTTATGGTTTCAAGGGCTAAAATTTGGCTTGATAATTTAGGTTTATTTAAAATGACTGTACTATTCAGAAAACAGGAATGAAAGAACATGAGAGAAAAATCATTATCATAAGAAAATTTTGTTAGATCAATGAAAATAATGTTTCAATGATAGCTTATCATAAAAATGATATGCTGATTCAAAGCACCTTGTCATATAACAAACATTTAATGAATAAATATGAGAAAAACTGCCTATTCTCTTGCTCCAAATGCTTGTTTGCTTACATGTAATTTAAAAAAATATTTCAGCATGAAAAAATTTAAGAGCCACAATCAAAAGGGTATATTTTCACCAGATACATACAAACTGATTTGCAAAAACTGGATTAAATTTTTTAAATTGCTTTTTTATTTTTTTTATCATTTTTATTCCACTTCCTTGATATCTATATACATCAAAAACACGAACAGTGTGGTGATTTTGTTATCATGCTTGTTTAATTTCCAAGATAATGTTTAACATTTGCTCTATTTATTTTATTAAATTATATTTCATCAATTTTTCAAAAATATATAGATTTCAATTTATATTAATTTTAATTAAAAAACTATCATCATTAATTACTGAATAGAATCAATTAAACATTTTGATGATATAAATACAAATTTTAGTCATTTTCTTACTTTATGATCTGGTATATCAGAATTTAATTCTAATCCAAGCAAAATACCAGTCAAATAACACCAACAACGTGCAGTATTCCAATAATTATAACCACCTGAAAAAATGAACAAAAACAAATAAAACAATTTATCATTAAAAAATTCATTAATATATGTTATAAGGATCAAGTTTTATAAAATAATGTAATAAAAATGAAAAATAAGCAAGGAAATAATTAGGAAATAAACTTACCTCCACCTAATAATAATATTGGAATTTTCCAAGATAATAGCAGTTTCAAACACTTTCCAATTCCGTGATTTGTTAAATTGAATGATTCCATTGGATCATTACTTAGTGTATCAACTCCACATTGACATACAACAACATTAGGTTGGAATTTCTCATACACTTTATCTAAAATTCTGTCAATTATAATGTTTACTATAATTATATATATATATTTTTTTATATATATATGCAATTTGATATTTAATTAAAAGTAATTTTAGATGAATGTTATTTTTAATATTGATAAGAATAATTACAATAGTTGTATCAAACTTTATTAAAACAGGACTCCAAAATATGTAATAATTATCAATATAACAAATCAAGAACAAATTAAACAAAATTATTAAATTTTTATAGAATATTAGTTTATTGCATTAAGAGTTAACTTCATATATATTTAGTGAAATGAAAAAATAGTTTAATATTTTAAATGTAAATTTAGATTATTTTAAAAACAGTTGAAGATAAATATAATACATATATTTAAAAATTTTCCATTATTAAATTTTTTCTAAATAATAATTTGTTTTTTTATATATTTTTTGACATTTAGCGATTATTGCCATTGGAAAGTGTAAGTGATCTCTTCCTATATAAACCTCCCGAATTGCCAACTAGCAAAATTTATACAATACGTCCTTATTTGGCAAGTGATGAGGTAAATAAATATATATTATTAAATAAACAGATTAATTATTATTTAAAATTCAAAATATAATTTCATTTGGAAAAGATCATTTGTAATGAAATAATATACAATACATTCTCTACATATACTGTTTGAACTGTGCAGATGCATAACTATTTTGTGTGTTCAATATCTGTAAAACAAAAAAGTAATTTAAACTTTTTTCCCCATAATATATTACAGGTTTTTCACTCCATATTCAACCTTGCTTTCTAAAATAGTATAATTCAATGATAACTTGATTTTAATAAGGTTAAAACACGTTATTATGAAATGTATTGTATTCGTTTAGTTTTAATGATGAATTAAGAACGATATATATATACTCTCTAATTTAATTTTTAATAAAAATAAAATTATATGATGATGTAGTTTAAAGGTTCAATAAGTGTTCGTTATCAATCTTCGGAACTAAGAATTGGATATTCAGTTCTTAGTTGTTTGGAAAGCATTTCCTTTGACTACAGATGAACTATAACAGTGATTGGAAAACTTTTGAGACAGAATACCCTCTCCTCAACAATTTAAAAATTATTTGAGAGCCATAAATATATTTTTACAAATAAGGAAAATTTAAAATAATAATATAACAAGCTATAATATTAATTATATCTTTATTAAATGAAGAAAAAAATCACATAAAAAATTGCTCTCATTGGTTTTAATCAATGTGAGCAATGAGCTTGCATTTCCTTAGAAAGTTTCTGTATGACTGGTTTGTAGCTAGTCATTCTTAATTTAAGACATGATTCCAAATTGGTATCAGTAATTTGGCTTCTCAATTTACATTTAATAAAATTCATGTTGGAAAACGATTATTCACATAAATCTGTAGACCCGAAGTTACTAAAAACACCAATTGCAAGTATTTCAATTTGAGTTCCAAGTTTTGCAAGACCTATAAAACAAATTAAATCACCATTATGTGAATAAAATTCTTTTAAAATTTTATAAATGAAACTGATAATTTTCATTTTCAATTTTACTTCACATGTACTTACTTCATATATTTACTTAGAGCCACAATTTGCCAACCCCCTGGGTTATAACGAAGCAAGACCCTGCCCAAGGGAACTTGAGGATAAAACCAACAGTTTATGTAACACTATTGAAAGGAGGATTGACAACAATGTATTATCAATATAAATGAACACTTATTGAACCTTTAAGTGACAACATTATATAATTTTATTATTATTAAAAATTAAATTAAGAGTTTTATATACATTGTGCTTAATTCATTATAAAAACTAAAAATACAATTCATTTCATAATTACATGTTTAACCTTATTAAAATCAAGTTGTTATTGAATTATACTATTTAGTGTAGTTGGACCTTTATTTCTATAAATTTCTGGACTCTCAATATTTTTTTAAACAATTTTTCCTGTTTTCTGTCAGATTTAATTTATTAAATCATTATAGTTTTTCTAAAGATAGAAAATAAAAAATGATTATATTTCTTCCTTCATACAATGTTCTTGTAAGTTAGCTATAAGTAAGGGACAAAAATTGGTAAACAATAATGTTGAGTTTCATGAGAAATTTACAAAAATTCAAAGAACATCAATAATTTATCATCAGAATTAATGATAAATATATATTATGCATTGTGTGATGTTTTATAAAACAAATTTTCTCAAAATAGAATTTAAATAAGCCTCATATGGAAATGATGATTAATCCGAACAGACTAATTGTACATTAAAAATGCTTGTATATATTGAATTTAAGCTTTGTTGAAATTATATGATTTTTTCGTCATGGAAATTTTTAGTATAAACTAACTGAATAAGTAGAGATTTAAAATTAATTTTTTTAATGATAATTCACATTTTTCAAATAAAAAATTTTGAAATTTATTTTATTATTTAACCTATTCACTACTTTCGATTTTTTTTCTAATTAAATCTCGTTAATATGCAAAAAAATGTAAATTGCGATATCTCGCTTAATTTTTATTGAATTTTTTTGGAAATTTTCATATTTTATTACGTTCTTTATTGTGATTCTAACGATTAACAAATTTTTTCTAATTTTATTTCTTTCATAATTTTTTGTTCATTATACGAGATTGGAGAAAACATGATTTTTTTATACAAAATTTTAGCCATCCAACGAAATATTTGGTATTTTCTGATAGTGGCAAGTATTCTGAATAAAATGAGGTATGAATGAAGAAAATCGAATAATAATTTAAAAATTTACCGATAAAAAACGAAGTATTACGTAACTTTTAATTAAATTAGTTAGGTAATTAGTCAAAAATTGACAAAAAATTTATTAATATATCATCATTTTTTTAATAAAATATGTTTATTGCTATGTTTTTCTTCATTTCAATAATTTTTATTTTAATATTTTATAAATTTTCGAATTTATAAAAAAAAACATAGCATATACAAAAATCGTCCACAATCCTACATAAACAGCTATAACATTTTCTACTCTGCTCTAATTGGTCTTGAGATAGTTTGTTGATACTCTACATCCAATACCACAAGCAGCACAGTAAAGTAGGCTTGGCTGCGAAATGACTGGCCATCATAAAACAATTAAAATGTCATGCCCCCTTTTATTGCCTATAGTCACCTCCACATAAGTTGGCTGAGAGGATGACGTCATTTCTAACGCCAGCCAATAGACGTTAACAGGAAGTAAATCGCTTAGTTATTCCATGAAACATCCGCTTTTGTTATCGAAACATTGTTTTTGTATTTATAGGTTATATATTTAGTTTCTATTTTCATATTATTTTAAATGAATAAATGAAATTAAATAAAAAATGACGCAGAATAGTCGACTCGAAAGCAATTTGTTTTTATATTAAAGTTAAATTGACATTAAATAAATATGAAATGAAATAAAATCAATTTTCTACGGGCCCGGGGAATTTGTCTCCTCTTCCCCACCCTCTCGGCACCACTGTATACAATTATGTTTATAACCTCAAAAGGTTACAGTTAGGCTAGGGGTATACAATCATCTTTTGATTCCGAATCTGACTCGCAACTATTTGTAATATTTATAATAAGTGGTTCAACTTGTTCTTCAATGATATGATCAGTTTCCCAATAAGAATTTTCCAATTTTATTGTATGTTGAATACATTTCTGCCAGTCTCTTGCTGTTACACTTTGAATAGCTGCTTGTGTCAGTTTGAGGACGTCAGCAATTTTGAAACTTGAATTCTCTCGCCTCACTTTTTCTTTTACTTGGGCCCAGATTAATTCAATGGGATTTAGTTCGCAATGGTAAGGTTGCAACCGTAATACTTTATGCCCATTAATTTCAGCGATGCTATCAATCACGTATCGTTTTTTATTTTCTCTGTGTTGTTTAACCATATCGTACAAATCTTGTTTCAGCATATTAGGTAAGCCATATGTTGGCAAGTAAGCCAGTAATCTATGGAGAAAGGCTGAAATATATGCCTTTCTCCATGCATTTGTTGGTGTTTTTTCTAGCAACATACTGTGATATGGAGCATAATGCTCCATATCACAGTATGTTGAAAAAATTCAGTCATAGATATAGATAATCTATATCTATGACTGAATTTTTTTGAATATTTGGTAGTAGTTGTGTTTCAAACCAACTTTTGAAACAATCTCCATTCATTTCATCGTGGTAATTTTCAGAGTTGGTTTTTGATTGAAACAATAATTCGCCATTCTGTACAAATCCATCTTCACTTCCAGCATGTAACAAAATTAATCGACGCCCTTTTCCTATTGGTATCTTTTTACCCATAATTGTTTCGCTGTTTTTATCATGCCATTGCTTAATTTTAGCGTGATTTTCATTCACCCAAGTCTCGTCGAGATAAACGAAATGATATGATTGCTTTCTATAAGTACGCACCTGTCTCAAATTATGATGATGTTGAGCCACTACTTCTGATCTTTCAGTATAAAACTTTCGATTATCAATTTTTCCATACTTTAAATTTATCTACTAAAATTCGACAAAGAGAGGTTTCACTACCTTCAAATTCAGTTTTATTTCTTAATCGTTCTCATATTTTTGTTACTGTTGGATATTGGTTATCTCGAAATATTTCTATGACTGTGGATCGAATTACTGATAAATCAAAATCATCGATGCCTGTTATGAGAGAAGAACATTTTTTAGTCTTTCTTGGGGAAGTGAATATAGCAGTTCTGCATACAGAAGAATCAGTCATGTCAGATGTTTCAGCGGAGGTAATGATTCTACGGATAGTTGTATATGATACCTCTGTTGCAGTTTCTGTCTCTTTCAATGCAGCATAGTTACTCATTGATGGCTCCTTTTTTCTAATATAGTTGTAAACATTATATACGATCGTCCTACATTGACTTTTAATAGGCTTTCCACGTTTCAACGATATCTCCGCCATTACTATAGTAGAACAAGTGCATCATGGGTAAAATCCAGACAAAGCATATTGATGAGAAGACTTACGGTGCATGTCAAAAAGATCAGCCAACTTGTGTGGCAGTGACTATAGGGTTGTTTACATTATGATTTTTCTCATATTTTACAAAATTATCTGTAAAAGTAAAGCAATAAATGACCAAATAAGTAAAAATATTCTATATTTCAATAAAAGACCAAATAAGTAAAAATATTCTATATTTTAACAGAATTAACCAAAATTTTCGTATTATCGGCAAAATTTTTTCAAGTTTATGAATTTTACAGTTCATCATAGTAAAATTCCATATTTTGCTTAAAATTTCAAAAATAAATTTATCTCACCCCAAAATCAAAATAAAATTACTAAAATATGATAGAATAGAAAGCAGAATCAATAAGATTCGATGAAAAATAATCCAAATTCTACGAATACAATCCATTCATATTTTCTATCTTTAGAACAGAATTAAAAAAGCAATTTCGGCAATCGGAAAATTTAGGACTCATCATCAGAGGTACCTATTTTCACCCAATAAACACAAAAAAACCACTCCGCAATAGCTTCACTGTATAATTCGGGATTGAATTTTATTTCTATTGTTTTTTATCGTTTTTTCACCATCTTGACATCTTACCACGTCAAAGGCAGTGAACAGGTTAAAAATTAAATAATAATTAACTTTTATTTTAAAATTTTCCAGTTTCATAATTTACTTTTGCAGTTACAAAGTATTTGTTATATGTTGATGACTTCAAATTTTCTGTCTGTTTACTGTTTATTAAAAGATTATTATAGAATTATTTGAATAGAATTTTATCTATCACTAGTCTTCAGAGAATAGCTTTCTGTTCTAACCACAGAAGTTGACATAATGCATTTAGTTGACATAGTCTATTTAGACGAGTGGTTCTCAACCAGGGCTATGTTCCTAGTGAGCCATGCCACATTTCAAGGACTATGTGGGGGGGAAAAATGTTAGGGGGCCACAGAAGTTTTTGAGGTGACCATACCAAATTAACAGCCAGATATAAAATTAATGATATCTTAATATATATTCCAGTTTCTATATATTTTGGATTTTAAATATTTTTTGTGAATTAAGTAAATTTGATTTTTTGAAATCCTTATACATAAAAAATAGTCACAATCAATTTTAAATGCTAAATTAACATAAACAATATCTTGCAAAAAAAGTTATAATTTAAAATGCTTTTAAATACGAGGGTCGTTCAAGTCAATTCGGGACTTTTTTTTAAAAAACAAATAGAACAACAAATTTCAAAGTGTGGAAAGTGGATTTATTTTTCTACATAACCTCCAACTACAGTTATACACTTATCCCAGTGTTTAACTAATGGTTGGAATGCTTCAGCATAGAAAGATTTATTATTACGACAGAAGCATTGTAGGACATCATTCTTCACTTCATCATCAGTGTTGAAATGTGTTCCTCCAAGGAATTCCTTCAGGGGCCCAAACAGGTGGAAATCACTTTGCGCTAAATCAGGTCCCTTTCATAGCGTTCCTTCAGTTCTCTACAGACTTCAACTCTTCTGTGCCTGTCAAAAGCAGACAGCTGCTTTGGGACCCAGCATGCACTCACTTTTCGGAACAACAAATGATCATGAATTATTGTGTTCACTGTTCCTAACGACAGATTACACACCCTTGCAATTTCACGACAGGTTATGCGACGATTGTCCAGGATCAGTTGCTCCACGCGCTGAATGTTCTCAGGAATGACTACCGTGGGCTGTGATCCACCACGACTGGGATCGTCAGTAATAGAGATACGGCCATCTTTGAAGCACTTACACCATTCAAATGTCTTACTGCGACTGAATGTCTCAACACCGTACTGAACCTGAAGTCTTCTGTAAATTTCAGCAGGTTTTATGCCCTCATTCACTAAAAACTTCATCACAACACGCTGTTCCATGTAGATGTTCACACTGTTGTCCGCCATCTTGAATAACGGTCTATCCAGAAGCGGGAAATGAGCGCTGTCTGCCAGTAACAGGACACAGGTGCCAGTTTCTACTGCATACAAAACCTCCAGCCTAGGCATCCATTTAAACCTGGAAAGAAAAAAGTCCGGGATTGGGTTGAACGACCCTTGTAATATAAGTTTTTATATTTCTTTTTCAGAGGTACTTTTTTTTAATTAAAATAAAGTTTAAAATTTAACCAAATGAAAAGTTGAACAAAAAAGTAATCAGTTACTGTAATAAATAGTGTTAAAATTTTAATTCTTAAGACTTCTTCACTTTTTTAAACATACTATCAACAAGCTTTTCAATAAATTTTTCTGGATAGTATTCCAGATTTTTTTCAATTCTTTATATATGAACTATAAATACTATAAAATACTATATTATAAAGTAATAAAATATGTTTTTCTTTTATATATATATGAACTATAAATACTATAAAATACTATATTATAAAGTAATAAAATATGTTTTTCACTTATAATGACTGAGGGAGTCACCAAAGTAAAATAATAATAATAAATTTTTATTTTTGTATTTTTAATAATTTCATAGGATATTTTCAAATTATTATTTAGCAGTTATAGTAAATTATACTATGTATAGTTATATGTATAATAAAATAAGTATTTTCTATTCATATATGTATACACTCCCATATAAATTTAAATTTCTTACTTGATCTGGAACTTAACTTCCACATAATATATTAATTCAATGGGAAATTAAAGTCCACAGTATATGTTGTTTCGATATAAGTTGTACTTTTTAGGAACAATTGCAATGTATATATCTTCTTTAACAGTAATATTGAATAGGATTTATGATATGGTAAATTTTTTATTTATGGAAAATTTGATATTATAAATGATTTAATTGAAAATTATTTATAAGACAGTATAAGCCAATATTTAAAAACAACAAAAAAATTTTGATATAAGAATGTCAGTGAATTTTATTATGGCTTTTTATAAATATTCTTTATCTGAATAACTTTTTTGAATAACATTTAAGTAAAAAAATTCCATTCCTTTTTTTAAAATTGTTTCTTATTGAATTATAAATGGTAAAAATACTTAACTAGTAAAAGTTCAAAAAATTATAATAAGTAAATTCAGATATTTTAAAATAATTTAAGCTATTTGATAAATACAATAAGTATTGTCAAAATTTTAAATTATGTTTATCAGTTATATAATTGTGAAATTTTGTTAATTTCAATCAGGCTGCTGTGTATGAAGTATGTCGCAAAACTTGTGATGACGGTGGAGATGGTAGTGAGGTTTTTCCTGATTATCCAGATCTTATTGGAGATAAGTAAGTATTAAAATTTTTTATTTATACTTAAAAATATTATTATAAAATTAATTTTTGCTTTATAATTTTAGGTTGGTTGGAGGCTTTCTCTGTTTGAGCCCAGAATATTGTTTTGTTGTTGAAGATGAATCTGGTGTTTGTGGTTATGCCCTTGCTGCTCTTGATGCTCAACAATTCCAAAAAAAAATTAGAGATGGCTTGGATAACAGAACTTTGTTCAAAGTATCCTGCTCCTAAAAAGGATAATGGAGAAATGATGACACCATCAGAGGTAGCTTTTCTAATATTAATTTTTATATTAACATAAATATGAATATTGAAATAATTACTGTGATAATTAAATCACTTAAAATATTAATATTAATGAAGTGAATTTTATTTTTTATTTAAATAAAAATACTTATGATCTTTCATCTTAATCAATAAAATCAATTTTGTTAATTGAAATTTTATTGGACGGAATATTATTCAAATGAAATTATTAATGACTTTTCTCCATGTCACATTATAGAAATTTATGTGATATACAATATGTGTATATAAAATATTGATTTCATATAATTAGGTTGTCCAGAAAGTTTGTATATTTTTTTGCAGTTATCAGTATGTGTCATTGTAGTTATCAGAACATGCAAGATATTATTTAATTAAGTTGTGTCCTTGAAAAATGACATTGTAAATATCATAAAAGTTTATGCTTTTATTAGAATAAAGACAAGCCACATTAATTGGTTTCATTTTCATTATGAGTGTTGATAGGATTCATTTGTAACATATAATGTTATATGCGTTTAAAAAAAGACTTTCTGCAATTGATGCAACAAAAAGTATATGTGATGTTTGTGGAGATAATACAATTATCTGTGCACTTTTTTTAAAAGTGATTTAAAAAGTTTTGAGAAGGAAATTTAAGCCTGGAAGATGAATCACACTCAGAACACACTTCTATCATTGATGACCTTGACATTGCCACATGGATTATAAATAACCTCAATTAACAACAAGGGAACTTGCTGAGATACTTAATGTATCAAAAACAACTATTGATGACCATTTAAATCAATGGGATGAATTAGTATGATGTCTAGGTTCCACATATATTGTCTGAAAAAATCAAATGGATCAAATTTCAGTATGCATTGCTCTGCTTAGTTATCTTAAGTTTGAGCTGTTTTTGGAAAGAATAATAAGTGGAGGTAAAAAATAGATCCTGTATAACAATGTAGAGAGAAAAAGGCCTTCTAAATGAAATTTGCCTTTACTTCTAATGCCAAAGTCAAATCTGCATCAAAAAAAAAGCTTATATCAATGTTTGGTGGATTTTAAAGGAATAATTTATTTTGAGCTGCTAAAAAACAATCAATGCAAACAAATATTGTGGTCACCTTGTCAATTTAAGAGAGGAAATTGCAAAAAACGACATCATTAGCAAACAGAAAAGGCATAATTTTCCATTATAGTAATACTATGCCACACATTACCATGATGACTCAGCAGAAATTAAAGGAATTTATCTCGAAGTTCTAATCCATCCTCTTTACTCACCAAATATTGCAAAGTCAGATTAACTATCTTTCTCAGTCACTACAAAGTTCTCTAAAAGGAAAAAATTTGAAAATATTGAAAATCTCTTAAAAACATACTTTGTCAAAACAACCAAAATTTTTTGAAGATGACTTCATGAAACAATTGACTTGAGGGGAAAAAATAAGTTCAAATGAAAATTATTTTATTGAATAAAGATACCTTTAAATTTAAAAAGTTTGTTTTTGTTTATTTGTAAAAAAAAAAAATGGTAGTAGTAGAATTTTCTGGATAACTCAATATTACTATTCATCCAGCCACACTTCTGATCTTACTGCTATTTATTTCACATACATAGTCCACATTCTTGTGGAATATTTAATTCTTCTACAAATAAATGTTAAACAAAATTGTATTGTAATCCATCTCATTTCATCATTACTCATCAGAACAATATTCATTTCATTGATTGTCTGTGAATATTAGTAGTGGTGATAGTTACAATAGCATTAAATTGAAAAAATTGTCAGTGTGAAAATTTTCTTCCAAAATTTCTCAGCATGTACATGAGTATATGGTACTCATGTAAAGGCTGAATACCACATGTATTACTTTTAAAAGTAATGTATTATTTGTACTTCATTTATATACAGAACTTTCTTCTTTATTTTTATACAAAATTTCACTATAATTTAAGAATTTTCTATTAAGTTTTTTTAAATTTTTTAAGTTTATTTCCTTATTATTTTTTATAGGAAATAATCAGTAGTTTTCATAATTACAAATGTACTATGCCTGAAGAAGTTTATAAACATCACCCTTCTGTTGTAAGAATGGGAATTCTTTCAACTGTGTCTGATTTAAGTGTGCCAAAACGTCTTTTAGCATGTGTATTGTCTACGCTAAAAGCAAATGGTATGAATTATGGTTTATTTTATTGCTAAATTTAGTTTAGTTTATTTTATTACTAAATTTACTTAGTTTATTTAATAATAATATCTTTTATAGGATCTCATGGCCTTTTTAGTGAAGTGAATGTAGGTGATAAAACTGTTCTAGAATTCTATTCTAAACTTGGGTTTCTGGAAATTTCATTACCCAGTTATACTTGCGAGGATACTTTTTATCTTGGAAGAACATTCTAACCAATGTGTCTTTATACACTTGTATAAATGTGTTTATCATCATGTGGCTTTGCTTCGTAAGAAGCGATGTATAAGTAAGTGCATTGCATTTAAGTGTAGTGTAAAAGTTTTGATGCAGTTTCCTATTTTGATAGGGTGTACTAATTTGTGTAAACAAATATTGGGAAATTTGTATCTGTGTAAAATAAAAATGTCGTGTAATATATATTGGCTCAATTGTAATTTATTACATTATTTAATTAATTGCAAGTTTTTTAAATAAATACAATATTGAATTACAGTTAATTGGGGGAATTAAGAAAAATAATTCAATAAACAATTTATCAAATAGTCATTTATATGTATAATGAATAACTAAAGTTGTCACATACTTTTTAACCAGTTTTAAAAAAAGTTTGAAATCTTTTAAAATTTTAATTAATGCTGCTTTAATATATTTTAAAATAAATTCAAAATTATCTATAATGGAATCATATGGTATCTAACTTTATTTTTGATAAGTTTTAAAAAAAGTTTGAAATCTTTTTAAAATTTTATTAATGCTGCTTTAATATATTTAAAATAAATTCAAAATTATCTATAATGGAATCATATGGTATCTAACTTTATTTTTGATATAGATAAATGGGACAGATTTCTTTTATAATCAGGTTAACAGTTTTAGACCTAATGGTGTATATATGTTTATCCCATATATGATAAGTATGAGGCAAAGGAAATATTTAATGATAAATCATAAATTTGATCAGATTATTTTGTAAAAAATTAGAAGAATCCATGAACAATTTGTAAAATCCAAAAATTCATCCTGATAAATCAAAAGCCTCTGATTTAATTCAAGACGGAAATTTTTTTTTTTTAAAGTTAGTCTAAATTATAGTTTAGTTTTTAATTGCTAGATGGTGACATATTAACTAAAATTTGTTTAATTAATAGATGATGCTAGTTAAGACAAAAATTTAAATAAAAATTAAAATTATAATTTAATTTCTAAAATAGCTCACTAGGAGAAATATTTGGCTTGCTCATAAATATATAGTTGTCTTGATGATGATTGTTAAATTTACAATGATTTTTATGTTTGAAAGTAAAAACAATAATAATTAATGTAAAAAAAGCATAAGAATATAGAAATGCAGGCTTAATTTTACTTGAGATAACACTGTATTTTGCTAACAATTTCTTGTTTACTAGATATATTTTTATTTTTTCTGTTATGGCAATATTCAGACTTTGTTTATTCCATTTTAGAATGTTATATAAATAATATTTTGTTAGGATTTAAAACAATAGAAAATCTTTTTAATACTTTGCACAGATATATACTTCATAAAAGTCTTACTAAAAAAATATTGAAAAAAAAAAAAAAAAAAAAAAAAAAAAAAAAAAAAAAAAAAAAAAAAGAAAAAAAAAAAAAAAAAAAAAAAAAAAAAAAAAAAACATAGTTATTTATAAAATTTATTGCTAGTTTATTGCAAAAGAAACTTCACTATAACTGACAAAAGGGGAAAAACTGCCAATATATATAAATTACAACACCATAAATCTAATGGCCTGATTAAATATCCTTATTACAATATAGTCATCCTATAAAGATGATAAAAATAAAATCAACAGAAATTTTAAAATATAAAAGAAATAATAGTAATCTACTTATATAATTTATAAAATATAAATTATGTGTAATTATCTTTTTCATTTAAAACCTAAAAGAGGTAGTTAGGATTATGATATAGAATATTATTCAACATCAACATGGGCGTGGCCTTATTTTATCCTTTTTCTATCAAATCCTTTTATGGAACCAAATTTTTCTTTACTTTTTAATATTAAGATTGTCTAAATGACATTAAATGTTAAAACAAAAATAGTAATATGTGTTTTATTTGCATTACTTATACAACTTTTATAGGGTAGTATAAACGATTTAGATTATTATTTCCGTACAACTTCTCTATAAGATAATTGTTTATCATCATTTAATATTATAAATGACCATATTTCTGAACCGTTGCCAATCTTATAGAAATGATATAATGAAAACAATTATATATTTTGAACAGCATTAAATGCCATTTATAGTTTAGATATATCTTATAAAATGAAATTCATAAATTATTGTTTTAATTTAGAATATGAACAAAATAATTTGTTATGAAATTTAATAAGTTTTTGGATGTTAAAATATAAAGATAATAATCAGTTTAAAAACCAAATTACATTAAATTTATGGTTAAATGATTAACAAAACATTTTCTTTGACAAGTTTTTAAATAGCAATTTTTTCCTGTGTATAAGTTCAAAATTTTAGTATTTTTGATGATATAGAAATAAATATAAAAGTGATACTCTATACATCAATTAACCCTTTATCTGAAACTATTTTAAAATGGTGATGCTAAAACTTTAAAAACTTCTCCCTAATAATTTTTGAACTATTTGATTGATTTTTATAAAATTTAACTGGATGGTCAGATCATTAAAATTGAATTTTAAATAACATTAACCAACTCTAGATTCTTTCATTTAAAAATGGCAAGCATTCAATCATCTGAGATTATCGTGTAATAAAAAGAGAGAGAGTGAATGATGAGGTTATCCTGTGTATTTATTAAGATTTTTATTTTTTATCATTGACAAAAAGGTAGGGCTAAGCATTAAATAGGGGTAACATGTGGCTTTTCTTTATTACTCCTTTAATTGCATTTAAATATTACTTAGAGAGCATTGGACTTATCAGCTAATATATTTTAATAATAAAAACTAGCTAGTATATTATTGATAAAGATTACAGAACTATTAAGAGATTTATAGATTTTTTTTTATGACATTCAGCTTACATGTTATGCCACTGAAGATGATTTTGATAATATATATTTAATCCTGTAACTTTAATCATTCCAAAATAAATAAATAAAAAATTTTAAAAAATAATTAATTCTTTCTGAAACTACTTGTTCACTTTAAAAGTCCTTATTATAGATAGATTGTTGAAATAATTCAAAATATTTATGGTTAAATAAACTGCAAAATAGGTTACTAGTATTTGATAGGTTAAAAAATGATGAATTGGAATTGAATTTATAAGGACAACAGGTAAATCTCAGATTACTAGATTTTGGATTAGCAAAATACAATAAACAGAAAAGTTAAATTCAGAGGCAAGAAGCTAGATGATTTTTTTTTACACATTCTATTTCATGATATCCATAAGATTGTTAGTTCATACTTGTGATTTGCATATTTTATGTTAATTTTTTAGTAATCCAAAAATTTATTGACTTTATGCAGATATTTACTTAAATTTCTTTAAATAAAATGATAAGTAAATTGGGAAATATTTGTGATAAGACACAATAACAAAATTTTTCTTAAAATTGGGATTCTCTTATTGACAGGTTTTACTATAAAATTACATAGATCAAAATATTGGAAAATAATCTTATGAAGATACTATATCATTTTTTTAATCTTATGCTTAATCATGTTAAAATTTGAACTCTCGTTTTTTCCTCATTAGTTGTTTTAATAATGTAACTTTATCTGTTAACGATGAGAATCAATCTCTTTTTGTATCATTGATTATATGAGAACAGTTTAGTTGATAAATCAATGAACTAATAAAAGATAAATTGTGATTTTGATGATTATTCAAAATGTTAAAAAATAGAATTGATATTATTCAAAGATTCAGGAATAATCAGCAATAATAATAATAATAATAAATCATATGAAATGATAAGTTGTTAGAATTCTTTATACAGTTTTAATATAAATTTATCATTAGTAAATAGAAAATAAAACTTTTTGAATTTTTCATTCTAAAAATTATATAAAAAAATCTGTAAAAAATAAACACTGAAATCTAGAATTTTTTTAAACTTGTTACATTTTAAACTTCAATACATTGTAAATCTCGCAATTTAATTTGCAGAAGATATTTTTAATGGATATTTTTTGTCTGTAGCATTACCATAGTTGGCAACATGCTAGATCACACTACCAGTCAACAGTAGGCAGGGCATATACCATTGTGTTGAGTCAGAGCAGCAGTGTCTTTCATGCACAAACATCTCCCAAAAATGAATTACTAAATATAGTGGATTTTTTGGTAAACTGGTATCTGGAATAGTAGCTAAAAAATCTTGACACATGGCATATGATTGCAATTTGAAGTAACTCTCTAGAATAATGACACATTGTTCCTGTGTATAATTTGCAATATAAAATCTTTATTAAAGCAAATTAAAATATCAAATCAATCATCAAATTTGAAAATAATAGATAACAATATTTTTTCATATTTTTTTCCTTTGTATAATGCACAGTGTTTATCGTTTTTATATTATTCATTTAAATATATGTGCATTATCTGCTAGAAAGCATGGAATACTGGCAGACTTTAGAGATCATAAAAGTACTTTACATCATTTTGTAAAAGCAAATATAGCAAACCAAATATTTCTGAATAATTTTTTATGATTCCAATTAGCGAGTACATTAAAAGTAATAACCCCTTACATAATATGATACTTCTACAACATGGTATTGCTCTAACACAATTAGAAAATTGTGGAAATGCTTGCACACTTGATATTTATAAAATGTGGTTTGCTTTAACACTATATAGTATTTGCAGTAAACCTTAATCCCACTAATAGATGTGCACTGTTTTGCACTACACACAATTTTATTGGAATCTAACTACCATGTTGGTTACCTGTAGCATTTGCAGTAAACCTTAATCCCATAAAACACTGTTTTGCACTACACACAATTTTATTGGAATCTAACTACCATGTTGGTTACCTGTATTTTGAAATTCATATAGAATACCAAATGCACATCTATTAGTCAATAAGTGATAGCAGACTTTTTTTTTATTTCAGTTATAATGAAATTTATTTCCTATCTTCTAATTCGTAGTATAAATAAAGCAGTAGATAATTTTTTTCAATATATTTTAGCATAATGTTTTGCAAAGTACAATACTCGTATTCTTAGTAATATACTTTTTCTAATAATATATGAAAAACACATGCAATGTGAAACCAATATACATCTTCATCAATATAGAAAATTTTTGTTAACTCTTACTTATTCAATATTAAGAGTGATATGAAGAAATTTTTTGTGTTTAACAATATAAAAAAATTTGGAATATCTACTCAAATAGACATAACATGTTAGCAAATTTTATATAAAAAGCATTCACTGCTTTTATAAGATTATACTTTTCATAAAAAAATTGCTTACAATAATTTTTATTTATACATATTGCTAATATAGAATGTTAAAAATCAAAATTTAAAAAATGGAATTGTAGTAATATTAATGTAGAAGAAAATTATTGAAATTTTCTTTTACCGAATAAAAATTTTTTAAGAAAATTGCTTTCTTGAATGTCTGACTATCTTAAGGTTTCTTATAATGGAGTTTATTATAAGTACATGTTTTTTTTTATAGCATTATAAGAAAATATTTATTTTTTCAACAAAATATATTTTTCCTCTTGACAAATAACTTACGATTTTTTGTGCCATCTATCTAATTATTTTATTTTTTTATATGACATTTTTTTGATATGAAAACTATATCTCCGAAATCTGAAAAATTTCAAAATCTGATTTTTCTTAATTACCAAATGTGCTGGATTTTAGGGAATTTCTGCTGAATTATTTGAAAAATAAATATTTAAAATACAATGGGTCTTCATTTAATGTCAATGTTAGGTTCCTGAAAATCATGACATTAACTGAAAACAAAAATCCTATTGATCTAGCATATAAATTTTTCATGAGATGAGTTCCATATTTGATCCTTGGTAATTTGAACAGAAAATCAAAGCATTTGTATCAAATTAATTCACTCAAATGTCCTGTGTGCTATATAGTTTAATTAATATATTGTTCATAGATAATATTATACACTTCAGTTAGTGCTTGTATAAAATATAGTTGCCTTGGTTTCTCTCTATTAAAGGGAAATGTCAGAAAACCGAATTCTGTTCTGTTTTGCTGCCTTAAAATTTTTAATTAAGTTTTGCTGGTAACATAATAGCAAAATAATGTTAAGTGAGGCAATGTTAAACAAGGATCCACTATACTATTCTTCTGTTTACTAATTTTTTTTGTAGTAAAAAAAAATATAGACAAATGACAAAAGACAGTCAGAAAGCATTTTTATAAAATATTTCTATAATAAATTTAGAAAAAATAGATACAATACTAAGTAGCAGAAGCACATTTAATTACATTCAGAATACTTTTGACCTTACTGTGGTCATCATCAGCGAAAAACATTGTTATAAATTTAATAAGAACAGTTTGAAACTGTAGAATAGAACATTGCATATACATTTAAATTTAAAGTGAGTTATGTATATGTAATTCACTTTAAATTTAAATACGTAACTCTAGCCTCCACTTCTGAATGTAATTAAACATGCTTTTGCTACTTAGTGCTATACCTATTTTTTTTCTATTTGCATATTGACGATAGCAATTTTTATAATCATATCCTATATTAAATTTATTGATTCTACAAATAAATTTATTATAGGATTTACAAATTAAGATTTTTACAAATGCATGGTTATTTAAGGAGGGACCCAAAAAAAACTGGATTTTTTGTATAAAAACCTTATTTATTAACTTTTTTACAAAATTCCTTCAGTCATCTTCAAAGTACTCTCCATTAGATTCGATGCACTTGTCAAGTCTTTTTTCCCACTGTTTGAAGCATCTCTGGAACTCTTCAACTTTGATATTGTCCAGTACCCTTTGCGAAGATGTTTTTACCGCCTCCACATCGTCCAAACGCTTCCCTTTTAGATTTTTCTTCATTCTCGGAAAGATGAAGAAGTCGCACGGGGCTAGGTCTGGTGAATACGGAGGGTGGGGAACGACAGGCCATCCCCGAGAGGCCAGATAGTGGATCACTCGTAATAAATTATTTTCAAGAAATAAAATATGGTTACCTTGTTTTCTATAATTGTAGGTTTCCATCTCATTTTTTCCTATTATGAAAAGAAATCCAAGAAAACAAGGCTTTAGTCCAGTGGTTCTCAACTACTGTGCAGCCAAACTTTTGAAGATGTGCTGCGAAAAACTAAGAATGAATTGTATGTATAAGAATTGCATGCATATAATCGTATGAATTGTATATATTAATAGTGAAACATGGTTAGCTGGATATCCCTTTTGCAGTCGAACCACTGAACGATTCCTATAAATAGGGTATCGTTAGAAAAATCTAACCCTCAAATTTCTGCGACAGCCAAAATTTTTTGTCATTATTCATAATTTAAAAATTAAATTAAAATTATAGTTTCTGTAAATAGACAAAATCCGCAGGTGGCACTATAATGTAATAAGGGCCGCCATTTAATTATTCTCTTGTATGAGTATGTCTGTAATCTGAACATAATAAATAAGAATAAATATAATAATCTGTTAATAAAAATTCGTTGTTAAAAATAAATCATTATTTAAAATATTTAGGTGTGCCGCCAAATTTTAAAATATTAAAACGTGTTCCTCAACAGAAAAAAGGTTGAGAACCACTGCTTTATTCTGTTTTGCTGTTTTAAAATTTTTAATTAATTAATTTAGATTTTGCTGGCACTTTAATAATAAAGCAATGTTGAGGGGCAATGTTAAACAAGTACCCAATGTACATTTAAAAAAACATAATTTATGTATTTTTAAACATAATATTTTTGAATATGAAGATTACTTCCAATATTAGAAACTTTTTTCTTAAAAATTTTAATATTTTTCATTATAACATTATTATATTCATTAATTTATAAATAAAAATATATATATTGGATATTTATATGAATTTACATTGAATCCCTAGAAAAATTTTAATTTAATTTTTTTTTAATATAAAATCCAATTATTAGAATCAAAATTAGTTTACATCATATCAATATGAAAGCATTTCTTAAGCGCAATACAGGTATCCCTCATATAACATGACAGATAGGTTCCTGAAAAACATTGTTGTGTGAAACTGTGTTATATGAGACCAGAGCCAATACAAAAAGGAGAGTTACATTCCAAAACCAATTAAAAGCAAATAAATTTTGTTAATTCCACATAAGACACTTAATGTTTATTAAGAATATTAATAACATGAAACATAAAAAAAAGAAAAAATATATATGTAAGCCCTTAAAAAAACAATATATATAAAACAAAAGGAAAGAAAAAATATATAGCCTATATAACATTCATATGATAATTATATCTTCCTTACCACTGTTTTGTTAAAACAAGAATGTTTTTTTTATCTTTAACAATATCAACTTTACTTTCTGAATTTTTTCATGCATTTAAAGTTGGTGTATCCTCTGTTCAATTTACAAAATTTATAATCTAACCCGCTACAACCTGCTAGTAAACAATCATTTCTTAACATATACCTAAAAAAATTTATGAATAAAAAAATTTTTCTGCTCTTTCACATTCCTCCATTAAAGAATAAAAACTTATTTTTTATCTAAGAACTGAATGTTTGGAACAGAAAATACTCAATGATTGCCAATTAACTCAATTTCAAATCGAAATAAAAAATATTAGGTTTGTTCAAATGAAAAGGTACGAAACGACACTGTGGGTATAAATGAAGACTTTATTTAAAGTATGTACCATAGGCCTGAGCACAACGATCCCATTGATGAACGAGCCGAAGGATTCCTTGTTCCCAGAATTCCTGTGGCCGTGATGAGACCCAGTCCTTCACAGCATCCTTGACTTCGTCGTCCGAGTTGAATTGCCTCCCTTTCAGATGTTTTTTCAGGGGACCAAACACATGGAAATCGCAGGGCGACATGTCCGGGCTGTAGGGCGGATGGTCAAGCCGCTCCCACCTGAACTTGGCCAGTTCCGCGTGTGTGACCCTGGAGACATATGTATTTATTATTTATATTTTAGAAAATAAAAGGGAAGCGGTGCTTCCACAGCTTCCATGGACTGCACGCTACTGATATAGATATATTGCTTGAATTGTGCACTAACAAAACATTACATGTATATTGCATATAAGCACTATTTTTGTAGTTTATAAAATATGAAAAATAAATTTCTTTATATATTTTATTATTCAGTTCACTCTCTTTTAACCTTTATAGAAAATACTGATTCACTATATAATGATCTGTTGATATATGCATCTGGAAATTCATATTAAAATCATATGATACTATAAAAGTATTATTATATTAATTCGTCCAACAAGCGTGTGTTTGGTTGAATTAATAATCATTTTTGAATAAACTTAAAGAATACAATATGAAAGTACCATTCAAAATTTAAAATTCTAATGATATACATTATGATTATATCTGATTTTTAATTTGCATTTCAAATTTTATCATAATTAAATTGTTAATTTTTTAATTTATTACTATTTTAAATTATTACTATTAAACTTTTATGAGTGGTTAGTAAATACCATAAACCGTTTTTGTCAAAGAGAATGCCTTTCAAATGACTAATAGTTTTTTCTATATGCAACAGATTTTTTTAAATATATAGAATTTTTAAAATTCTAAATTGTCATCTTGTAATGAGATCACACGGAGCAAAATGAGAAATCATATGACTTAAATCAAATGGAATCATTGTGTAAAATTTTCATTGTTTCCGCAATGTTTTGCTCTTGAGATTTTTTATGGATGACCTAACGAATATACAGTGGATTTTGAAACTTTTCGGGGACCGGCCCAAAAAGTCGAACGAGCCGGGAAAACGCACGAAACGGAAACTCTGATGACGTCATAATAAAAAAGTTATATAATTAAAACGTAGGAAGAGGCAAAGTTTTACATTGCAAGTATAGGAAAATGCTCAGACTTCCGAAAATAGACGTTTAAAGCGGGAAAGTCGTACGATACGGGAACGCACGAGCGGAGTTTCACTGTATATATACATACAGGGTAAAAGTGATTTGCATAAGAATATTAGTATATAAAATCCAAATGCTACAAATAACTTCAGAGATATTAGGATTTTAATATTTTGAATGAGTGCCATTTTTGTATTAAGACAATAAATAGACATAGAACGTGCATAAAAAAGAATAATAATCTAAAATTTGAATAATTAATGTTCGGTTTTCAAGATAGTTTGTGGATGGTCACAGATAAATGCTACAGATTTGTATACTATAACTAATTTTTGATATTGTATTAATTATAGAGGAAAATCAGTTGACATTTTATTTTTTCGTATCTATTATAGCTAAATTTAATTATAAATTTGAAAGTTAAATCTAGAATAAAAAATATTTGGTATAGAAAACCTATTTGCTTTAAATGGCCAATTTTATTTTTCATGAATAATATAGAATTACTACTGAAAATGATGATCTAAATATTTTTAAAATTTCGACAACTGATATAATGCATTGTGTAACTGATTTGCCAATAAAATTTTATTAGATTTAAATTATTAATCTTTGTTTATCTTTATATATAATTTATTATTATAATTAAA
>AYEL01084637.1:0-41651 GCA_000484575.1 Olivierus martensii
TTTTATATACAAAACAATAAAAAATTTAAATATTTGAGAATTCTACCAAGCTTCAGAACGAATAAATCATATTAAGTGAAAAAATCGCATAACTTCGTAAAGGTAAGTCGTAGCTTATTTAAATTGATTGTATTCGATTCAGAATGATAAGATACATCTAAAATCGTTTAAAATATCCAATTATCTATAAGAGTTTTGCAGAAAATCATAAAAAAACATAATTCCGAGCCCCAAAACTTGAGAATGGGGCTTCTGCCCCACATGGGACTTTCACCAATGAACTCAGGAGTGTTTAATTAGGGGATAAGATAAAGGCGAGGTCGGCATTTTTTAAATTTTATAGACTATTTACTTCACCAAATCGAAAAACAACATATACAATATAAGCAAGCCGGATGAATCTTAGCCCCTAATTCTAGTGCGCATGTTCAACTGGATGTTCATTGGAAACTGGTCTATAACTGCTATACAGATTGAAAATATTAGTGCAATACAGACTGAAAATATAAATGAAATTTGAATAAAATTATAAATATTATATATAATCTATATATATATATATGATCTATCCACAATGTAAGACATGTATTAAAAACTGTAATATAATACATAATTTAATCTGATTAGAATATACAACAACTTTATTATCAATAATTTATTATTGATAATAACCATAATTATGGGTACAATAATTTCAACTATTGGTGCAAAATAACTACATAAAATAATTTCAGTACTAATTATAAGTAAATTGTAACGATGATTTTTAAAAATATTTTACATGTCAAAATTCTTTGATTGTGAAGTTAAATTTATTTAACTTATATAAATAGATAGATTCCTGTATTTTTATAGATTAAATTTAAATGTATAATTTTATTTAATTTGAATCATTACTGAAATTTTGATGAAATATGATTAGATCACTAAAAATGCCAAATTTCATTCAAATAGGATATTTTATTTATCAATAGGATTGCATAAACTACAAACTTTTGAAAACATCTATTATAAAAATCTAAAATTGCAACTTAAAAAATTAATTATATTTTGAAACAGAGCAAAATAATATATATTTTGCATATTTTAATTATTTATTTATTATTATTGATACTTAGCATTATAATTTATTATATATTATAATGTTATTTACTATTAGAAGTTAAATTAAATTTATAAAATAAGATAATATAGATTATAATAATAATTAAAATATCTCTCTATAATCCAGGAATTACTGATTAAAAAAAATCATTTATTTTATTAAGAACTAATAATGATCATTTATTGTTCAATTATTGGATAACATCTTGCTTATTAAATTCAAAGCATATCCATAATTAAGTTGTAACATTATTTAAATGATATTTTAGGACAATATGTAACTATATTGTGATGAACATTTCTTTTTACTAAAATTTCCTATTCAGTTCATTTTAATTTAAAAAAGATTATTTTCAACAAATTTTCTCTCTTGCTCAGCTTAGATTTGATAGCTTAAATCTAATAAAAAAATAAATAAAATAACAACAATAGCTTGTTCTGTCTGCTTTAATATCGAAATTCATATAAATAATTTTCTTTAAAAAAAGTCATATTTTGATATTTCAATAATTTTTACAAAGTGATTTTATATTAAAAATAATCCAATGTAAATGAACTATCATCAATTTGATTAGAAATATTAAATTTCATTTAGAAAATGTTATTTGTGTAATTTAATCAGTAAAAATTTATAATTTAGTATTTGAAAATCTGTGACTTAAGAAATCTAATATCTTTCTCATTTGTTATTTCTTTTGTTTGTTGATTCAATTAATCTTTCCTCAATTTAAGTTTGAATTGAAATAATTTTTTTTTATTCTAAATAAATAGAAGTAAATTTATATTGGCTATAATACAGATTTACTTTTTGTCAATTTTTCATCATTTTAATGATTTTAGAAGAAATAACAGCTATTATTAAAAATCATATTTATGCAATAGTGAAAAAAATAAATTTACCATAATTTGTTAATAAAGTAAAAAAAATTGAAATAATTTCATAAAAATATTGTTTAGTACAATTTTCATTTAAATTAATTTGTTAAAATAATATTTTTTTATACAAACAGAATTTCTACAATATTCAACAACTTAAGAAATGAAGCATATCTTACTTCAGATATAGATGGAAGTTCTGGAAATGCATCAATCTTTCCTTCTTGATATTTTTTTTCAAGTTCTTGCATCTGTTTCACCAGCATTCTGATATGATCCAGAAGTTCCTTGTTATGTACAAGAAGCTGGTGATTTTGAGCCTAAAATTACAGTTATTATTGCAATTATAATTTCTGATAAATCAAAAATGAAATTAATATTTTTTCATATTCCATTGTTACAATATTTACTAATATATGAAAGATGGCACATAATTTTTATACATTATTTTTGATTGATATATTTATACAAATAAAATTAAAATTTATTTTCTCAAATATGTAAAAAGCAAAAAATTTAATTTCATATATTTGATTTTATTTGAAGTAACATAAAAAAATTTGTAAAATTAGTAAAAAGTAATGCTATATTTATTTCCTTATCATTGTATAAATGAGATATTTTTGCAAAAATCTGTTTAAAGTAAAAATAAATTCATTAGATTATAAAATATGTGAAAAACTCAAACTAATAGAATAGAAAATATCTCATAAATATACTTAGTATTTAATCTGTTGTCAAAATATTGCAAAATCATAGAAATGCAGGTCCTCAGAAAATCTGATTTTTTGGTTAACACCAAAACAGAACTAAAAAAAAAATCTGCTAAAACCTTATTCTTTATTATAAAAAAATTATCAATAGAACAAAAGCAGATTCTAAAATCAAGGCAAATTTAATATTTTAAACAAAAATAAATAACAAAAGCACTTTTGACCCTACTTCCAAACCCTCTTTAGTTATATAATATCTTAATAAAAACTTTAAATTAAATTTATACAATGAGAAAATTATTCTAAAGAATACAAATACAGTTCAAAAATTTGAAAATTCACATATGGTCTCTAGCATTAGCATTTTATCAGTTTCATCATTTCTTATGTAAAATTACAAATATTCAAACATGAATACAATAATTTTAAATAGCTAAATATTATGTTTAAGTATTAATAAATAATTTTTTAGCAGCTTTCAAGATTTAACAAAATTATGTTATTTATCAAAAATTCATATTACCAGTGGTCTCATAGTCTTGCTACATAAGCATATTATACCTGCATTATAAGTTTGTTAAAAAACTTTTATACAAAAAGATGTTCTAAAAAGTCCATATTTAACAATTATTAACAGTTTCAATGTCAAAATATTTCATTATGTATTAAAAACTATAAACAGTCCAATCATATTCTTTTTTTCACTTTTGTTGGTTATACCCTCTTCATACCAGATTTATTATACATGGATTTATTTTCTTTATAAAATTTAACCTTTTTTCTTGATAAATTGTTAAATTCTCCATTAGGTATCTCATATCTTAACCTTTTTGGAGTCTTCAATTACTTTTATCACTTTTTGATTTCTGCTTTACATGCATTCATCCTCTGTGACAAGGCCATTTTTTGTGTATTTAACCAGATATCACTAATATGTTCAGAGATTCTTTTCTGAAAGGCTTTGGAAGTATAATCTACATATATCTCTTCCATCCAGGAATCCCTATTTTCTAATGGGACAATATATACTTCTGAGTTTTTGTATTCAGTTACTGGGTCTTTATCATTTCTAATGATATTAAATATTGCATTTCTTCTGTTAAATGCCAGGTTAACCCCACTGTCTCTTTTTAAATGTATCAACAGTGCATGTATACATTATTAGAGAATAAGGATCCCTGGATGGAAAAGAAGTATATAGATTATACTTCCAGAACCTTTCAGAAAAGAATCTTGGAACATGTTCATAATATCCAGTTAAATACACAAAAAAAAAAAGAAGCATTATTACAAAGGCAATTTTTTGTTAGAATGCATGTGACAAGAAATCAATTGGCAAAAAAGCAAAAGTGATAAAAGTGATTGAAGACTCAAAAAAAGGTAAAGTAATGAAGAATTTTACAATTTATCAAGAAAAAGAGTTAAATGCTATAAAGAAAATAAATCTATGTATAATCAATCTGGTATGGATATGGACAGATATACCAACAAAAGTGAAGGATATGGGTATGGATATATCAACAAAAGTGAAAAAGTATAAAATTGAACTGTTTATAGTTTTTAATGCATAATGAAATATTTTTATGACACTGGAACTGTTAATAATTGTTAAATATGGGCTTCTTAAAACATCTTTTTGTATGAAAGTTTTTTTTTTATATTATGTAAGTATAAAATGCTTATGTAGCTTTATGACTATGAGACCACTAATAATATGAATTGTCGATAAAAAAACATGATTTTGTTAAACATTTATTTATTAATCTTAAACACATATTTAGCTAATTAGAATAATGTTTAAATATTCATAATTTTATATAAGAAATGGTGAAACCAATAAAATATATTAGAGACAATATATGAACTTTCAAGTTTTTGAATTGTATTCTTTAGAATGTAAGTTTCTCACTATATAAATTTCATTTAAAGTTTTTAAGATATATAACTGAAGAGGGGCTGGTAGTAGGGCCTAAAGTGCTTTTATCACTTATTTTTGTTGAAAATGCTGAACATGCTTGAATTTTAGAATCTGCTTTTATGCTAGTGATAATTTGTTTGTAATATAGGATCTGATATTTTATCAGAAAATGGCTTGAAAAGTGCCAAATTACTTGATTCTCTGGATGAAAACCTTTTGCCTTGCTGAATTACTACAGTAATCACTTGCCAACCACAATTTTAGAATAATGTAGTTTATGTTTGCATTATCATTTTTTTAAGTGTGTGTGTGTGTGTGTGTGTGTGTGTGTGTGTGTGTGTGTGTGTGTCTTATTAATGTGTAGAGACATAATTGTCATCAATATGTCTTTGGAATAGTGCGTGTGTGCGTGTTTGTTTGTTTGTTTTGCTTACATATATACTTCACATTAAAAAAATGTTACAGTTGAGTCTCTATAAACCAACACTTCCAGTAGTCCAACACTCTGTGAACTGTTGGTGCGTGTGCGTGTTTGTGTGCGTGTTTGTTTGTTTGTTTGTTTGTTTTGCTTACATATATACTTCACATTAAAAAAAAGTTACAGTTGAGTCTCTATAAACCAACACTTCCAGTAGTCCAACACTCTGTGAACTGTTGTGCTGCCCAGGTGAAATTTTCATATCAAAACTTGTTGATGTGTGAGAGAAAGAGAAACTGATGTAAACAAATTGTCAATCGCTATTTGTTCATTATGCAGGCGTTATAGTCGGATTAATTTTTAAGTTCAGTACACTTGATTATTGTAAAATAGTGTTTTACTATATCAGTGTTTGTTATTTATCATTACATAATTTCACAAATCGGAAAAAGTGAACAACAAAAACACAAGACATTGATTGTGGTTGAAAAGGCAGAAATAATTAAGAAATTTGACTTGGGAGAAAAATTTAATGATTTGGCTTCGATTTATGGTACTGGACAAGCCACCATTTATGACATTAAAAAAATTGGGATAAAATTGAGGGGTTTGTGAAAGATTTGAACAGCAAGAGCAGTGACAGGAAAGTCTTAATAAACTGAGCATATTAGTTTGAGTAATTCCATTTTTTTCATTGAACATCCAATAATCTGACAAATCTCTGAAATCTGACAAGCCCAGGAACCAAATTTGTCGGATTAGGGAGACTACTGTATATCAATGACAGCATGGACCATATTTATCATTTAAAGAATAATTATTTAATAATCTTACTTGAGCTTCTAAGCGTGCTGTTGTTTCAGCAGCAAGCTGATCTTTTAATAGTTGAACTTGAGCAACAGCTGCCTGTGTTTGTTGAGTCTGTTGTTCTAATTGATGTCTTAACAGCTGCAACTGATGATAAAGACTTAAAGGTGCACCTTCTGGAGGAACAGTACCCATTAAAGGCAATGGTTCACTTAAAGGAGAAGAATAAGTTTCTCCAACCTGAAATTAATACTAATTTTATTAATCAGATGTTGAAAGTAAAGTCAATTGATATCAATATATGAAAAATATACTGTTCATTAATAATAAAAAAAAAGAATATTAAATATGTTCATATTATTCCTAAATTTCTGTCATTTTGTTTGCCATAGTATTTTATACCAGATTCAATAGGTTAGAACTGAACAACAGCAATACAATTTGAATTCTTTTTAATTATTAATTCTTTATATTGAAAAGTTTATTTTTATGAATATCACTTAAAATATTAATTTGAGACATTATAAAGATTTCATTAAAATGATTAAAAATCTTTAAATCTTTTATATTTTTGCATAATTTATCCTCTAGATAGAGCTGATTATGGTCTTAACTTCCCAATGATTGCATGAGTATTTCTAATGCTAATAAATATACAAATGACACATTCATCTATAATAAATTTTATTATAAGCAAAATTTTGTTTTTGCTTATAATAAAATTGTTTTGGTTCTTTCATTTCATTTACAACTCTGTCTCAAGATTAAAGATTCAAAATAGAGTACAAATCTACAGTGATTCATAAATAAGCTATCCTTAAAAAGGAAAAAGACAATCAGTCTATTGAAAAAGTTAGCTTTTCAAACATTATTTTCAGTTCAATTTTTTTAAATAAATAATCCAAATTATTTTTAGTCTACTTTTGAAAGGAAAAGGAGGCTTATAAGATCACCATCAAGTTTGCCTGTATATCTCCCATTAACTTTTGAATTAATTAATATATTCTTATAAAATTTGATAGTATGTTCTGTCATTATAGCTTATCTCATATATCACTTCATTTAATCCTACAGTTGCATTTGATTTTTATCAAAATTTAATTTTACATTATTGGCAATATATGGTGCTAAATGTTAGTAATGTTAGCGCCACCTATTGTCAATAATATAAAGTAATTTTAAACATGTGAAAATAAAGGACACATTTAGAAACTAGGTGATTTTAATTTTTTCCAGAATTGCTTGTTAAATTTATCTAAACACAATATAAGAACTTTCCAATTTAAACAAAGCCAATTTTATATGAAAAATTTTGATATGGAAAAATATTTTTAATTTATCACATTCATAATTTAGTATATAGTATACTACTATATAAACTTTTTAAACTTTACTGTTTATAGTACTTTGTTATGGTAAATTTATGGTATGGTATATATCTAATTTACATCATAGTAAATATAAGTACAGTAAACTTATTTTAGTTTTACAGAATAATTAAAATAACAGTTATGATATTACTGTAATAATATTTAACATTTGTATTGATAATGTTACATTCAAGATTTCACTATTAATAGTAAAGTTATTGTAAGTTCTCCAGAAATTCAACTTAAATCTAGTAACCATAAAAAAATTTATTTGCCCATAATATCAGTCTAATTTAGTTATAAATACTTTTATGGATAATGCTTTAAATATAAATGTTATCACAAAATAAAGTACAATAGGTCTCTTACTAATGTGATTTCAAAGATATGTGGATGTATATCTTATTGTGTATGTTGAATTCCCATAAAATGCAAATAAAAAATTCATTAAATTATTTTTTTGGCAAGAATATCACTTATAGCCTTAAATATTCTTATTTATGCTTAAAGAATGCTCATAAATTTCATTTAGCCATTTTGTTTATCAATACACATATCTGGTATATATCAAATTAAGTATTGTTGGATCGAAACAGTTTTAATTTGCACAAAAATTTTTACGGAAAATTAATCACTTAAGTTGGTGACTTACTGTAATTAATTCTTTATTTCTCCAATAGTATACTAAATATTATATATACTATTTACAATGTATACAATATATTGTATTATTTTTAAACTTTATAATATTTATTTTATGCTAGAATTAATTAAACACAGAAATAATCATTATATTTACATAAATCAAAAATTAAATTAAATTATCATTATATTTGCATAAATTATATTATCTTTAATTTTATCATATTCCTGTTATAATATCAACTTTATATATTATCTATTTGATTATAATATAGATATGTACCTCATAACATTCTTCCAGATAATGCCCATTTGTATATATTACCATAAAGTATACTACTAAGTTTTATTCTCGTATAAATATTGTCAAGTTGGTATGAAATTTAAGTTAATATGATCGATTTATTAAGTATAGCACTTTTAATTTTTAAATTACTGTATTACCCAATAATTATTCGCTATTTAAAAATACTCCGTGCTTCTCGATATATAACGTGCACTATTACTTATCTGGCGTAAAGTTTAAACAATTAATATTATTTTTGCATTCTATTACAGTATTAAATAATGTACAGTATTTTTTATAACATTTTAACGAATTTTTTTTTATTATGACGTCATCAGAGTTTCCCGTTTCGTGCGTTTTCCCCCTCGTTCGACTTTTTGGGCCGGTCCCCGAAAAGTTTCAAAATCGGGTTTCACTGTAATTATAAAAAATCAAGATTGATTAAAAATTGCTATTTGTTTGTTTTCATTTTTATAAAATTTGCATTATTTTTTATGAATAATAAATAATATAAAAAATCAAGATTGATTAAAAATCGCTATTTGTTTGTTTTCATTTTTATAAAATTTGCATTATTTTTTATGAATAATAAATAAACAAGATGAGGGAATTAATTGATAATACAAGATAGGATGTTAGTTTCCCAGTCAGTGGATTGTTATCCTTAAGGATGTTAGAACAATATTTTTGGTTTTCCATATAATTTTTAATAATAGCCATAGCAAAAATTTATGAAAATAAAATTATAAAATATCATAAAAGTTTTTTAATATAATATCAAAATAACAAGCAAATTACAAACATTTCTAGTTAAATGTACTATAGAGAAATATTCTAACATTAGAATATCAGAGATAAAAATGTGTTTATAGTAATATGCAATCTTAAACAAACAAGACCAACAATGCAAAAGAATGGGATTTATAAAATCTCTTTCTTCAACAATGATACTGACACTTTTTTTCATATATAGAATTAACTAATAGACAGTTGAACGATAGAATTGACAAAAATAAAAGTATTTCTGTCTTGGTAAAACTTTTACCACCCCTCAATAAAGCAACATATGATAACAATATTATCATTTTCTGAATAATGAACAAATCATTGATCATACGGATAAAAAGGGTAATATCAAAGAGAAATGGAACATTTATGAGCATAACATAACAGAAGTTGTTAACATAAAGGATACTAGCTCATTTCCTACTGTCTAGGGAACCTTAAAATAAAATGCTACATTAATATATGTCTTTCATCATCATCATCATCATCATTTCTTGTTTTGTCCACTGCTGGATATGTATGCCTCCTTCTTTTGTTTCCAGATGTACATATCTTGTGCAATCTGCATCCATTGGGAACTAATTACTTATATCATCTCCATCTTATGTTTCCAGATGTACAGTCGGTTCCATAAAATTTTGTACCTACCTCGTAGGGGCTAAGCTCACCGGAAGTTGATCTAGTCGGTTCCATAAAGTTTTGTACCTATCTCGTAGGGGCTAAGCTCACTGGAAGTTGATCAATTGTAAAGTCAGGTGCTCGTACCGAGATTCAAGACAGTTTGAAATGGACTTTTCTGTTGCGACGAGAACAGGGAGGGAAGTATACATGCGGGATGTGCTCGTCAACTGCTCTAAACTGACAAAAATAAGCGATAGAGACTGATAGCAGCATCGGTAGAGCGTCTGCCCCATTTTCTGAATAATGAACAAATCATTGATCATATGGATAAAAAGGGTTATATCAAAGAGAAATGGAACATTTATGAGCATAATATAACAGAAGTTGTTAACATAAAGGATACTAGCTCATTTCCTACTGTCTAGGGAACCTTAAAATAAAATGCTACATTAATATATGTCTTTCATCATCATCATCATCATTTCTTGTTTTGTCCACTGCTGGATATGTATGCCTCCTTCTTTTGTTTCCAGATGTACATATCTTGTGCAATCTGCATCCATTGGGAACTAATTACTTATATCATCTCCATCTTTTGTATTGTCTGCCAGGATATCTTTTCCCTTGCCTTGGTTGCCACTCTAATATGTCTTTAATTAAACTTAATTTGGTAATTTAAATTATTGATATTGTGATATCAATATTGCTTGTAACCACAATATCTTTAATATTTATAAGTTTAACACATTTTGTTAATTGAATTTTAAGTTTATATTTGTTCTGTCTTTACATTTGATTGTTTGATTACTAAAGGTTTACTGATGATGGATTGGTATTCAAAAAAACTTTCTAATAAACATTTTAAGTTAAATTAGATTGTTATTGACTTGTTTTATTTATAGTTTATTTATACACACACTGGTATTTATTGTTTTTTCAGTTAGTTTGCACTGCTTATTTCAAAAATGGTTTTGTCTATTCTTGAAATCAATTGGAAGCACAAACGTAGGAGATTAAAAACAATTTATTTTGATAACATTTTCAGCTATATCGAATAGTTGAAAACATTTTCCAAATAAATTGTTTTTAATCTCCTACATTTGTGCTTCAATTGATTTCCATAGGAGATTAAAAACAATTTATTTTGAAAACATTTTCAGCTATATCGAATAGTTGAAACATTTTCCAAATAAATGATTTTTAATCTCCTACATTTGTGCTTCAGTTGATTTCAAGAATAATAATAGTAGGATGAATTATTATATGGTTTTGTCTATTCATATATCCTGTTTCAGTTACAATAAATACAATAGTTTATTGTATTTGTATATAATTTTTGCTAAATTAGCAAAAATTATATACAATTACAATAAACTAATTTATATTTTTAAGCAACATTATTAAATATAATTTATGAAATATATCACTCTATACATATGTTACACATACTAGCATATGCATAGAGTAAAATAACAGCTATAGCATAATAAGTACAACATTTAACAATATATCAAAATAATTAAAGCATTGACAATTATGTTTCGATTTATAGTATATTGCCAAGCTATAGAAATTATTGTACTAGGTTGGTCATTGATGACATTCATATGATTTCTTCTTTTGGCAATTACTATTGATTATTCTTAGAAAAAAAAATCTTTCTGGCTAGTATACATTTTTATGATCTGTGCTTCTATCCATTCAATCTGTAAATTATACTCATAAGATCTTTTGATAAAGTGTAGTATTCAAGTTATCGTTCATTGTCATTTTGATAATCATTAATTTTTTGAGATAAGTTTCTGGGGGTGGCCCCTATGTATTCTTCTCTCTGATTGAGCATTCTATTGATAAATGAATTATATTCACCCCAGAGTACTGATGACTACTATAAGGTACCTTGTCATTGTATAGCTTAGAAAAGAAGTGTAGTATTCAAGTTATCGTTCATTGTCATTTTGATAATCCTTAATTTTTTTAAATAAGTTTCTGGGGGTGGCCCCTATGTATTCTTCTCTCTGATTGAGCATTCTATTGATAATAGGGATTATATACACCCCAGAGTACTGATGACTACTATAAGGTACCTTGTCATTGTATAGCTTAGAAAAGATGGAATTTCTCTTACAGTATAGTACCCTCTACTTTCCTATTGCTCTAATTGGTCTTAATATAACACTTCATAAGGCATACTTACATAGTTTTGTATTCTAGTATTGCTCTATTTACAAATCTCATTGGCCTAGAAAAGATGGAATTTCTCTTACAGTATAGTACCATCTACTTTCCTATTGCTCTAATTAGTCTTAATATAATCACTACATAAGGCATACTTACATAGTTTTGTATTCTAGTATTGCTCTATTTACAAATCTCATTGCTATTTACAAAAATAGTTACTATATCAAATTTAGCCAGGGTTTGAGGGTTTGTAATGAAGTTATGCATTACAGCAGAGGCATAAGTATATTAAGTATATAATTAAGATCATTCTTAATTATAAAGCCTAGCTTATTGTTTTGCATTATCTGTAATACAATGAGTTAGCATTTGCCTAAGATATCCTGGAAGGATGATTTCTTGTAGGTCATAGAAATGCTGGTATTATTGTTGTGACATATGAAGGTTTTCTATAAACATCAGTTATGTAAGTACTTTCAAATATTTGTATTGATCAAATCTAGGAAGTGTAATTCCTTCTGGTTCTTTTGATTTAAGATTAAATTAAGTCCTATACTTGTGACACTTAGATTCTACCAGCTCTTGCATTTTATCTTGTTATTTCCAGATTACGAGTGCATTATCTAATGTATCTTAAATAAAATTTTAACTGCATTTTAAAGCTTGAAAGCATTCCTTTCCAATGATCTTAATTAACACTATTTCAGCCATTAAATGCTTTTTAAAGCTTGAAAGCATTCCTTTCCAATGATCTTAATTAACACTATTTCAGCCATTACTCAGCCCGCCTATGGAAACCACATTTGCCTAACAGCTTTCCTTTGAAGATAAAATATGATTTATAATATAGCAGATTGACAATATCTCTTAAGATACCAGCATACTCATCAGAGTTAGGAAGATTTTTCAATGGAAAACTTGTACAATGCAACAACTGAAAATGTTTCTTGATTAAAATTTTTAAATTTTCTTTGAACTTTATTGCTTATTGTGCTTTTTTTTACAGATTTATAATATGTAATTTAACAGAGTTTATATTAACCCTTTGCTCTCGTGAGTCAATATGTACTGATATGCCGATGACCTGCTACAACTCTGTTGTCAATAACGTCTTGACAGGACCTGATTCCCTTATTTTTACTTATATTGGGAAATAATTTTCAAAATATCAATTTTTGTCATGTTGATCATTTTTTTGTTATAGTAACCAAAATTTTGCTGAAATGTGGATTTTTAATTAAATTTTTAATTGCTTTTTAATTGGGATCGTTTAATACAAGTGCCATGTTTGGACCGCCAAAAATTCGAGAAAACACACCTCCAAACTTCTCCAAGCTGTTATATCATGTTCCACATCTCCTCCTTAGTTTATTTTTATTTTATTTTTCAAATACCTTAATCCAATAAATTATAATTTAGGAAAGTTTAGCCCCTTGTAAATAATATGATTTTAGTGCTTTTTCACTCTTAAAATTCGATAAATTAATTTTATTTAAAAATTTATAAATTTTAATTTATCAGAGAAGCAAAGCAACCAATACCATGCTTGACGATCAACGTGGAAGTCAGTGTTCTAGATTGTGGTGGGAAATATCTAACGGTTTTCGAAATCAGCTGATTGTTTGTTTATATTAGTTATTATGGACTGCACGCCGCTGCTCCAAACAATGCCTAATTTCACATTAACTTTTTTTTTTTTAATCAACCAGCATTTCCTGTAACTTATGAGTTTGTAATCAATGTGTTCTTTTTTTTCTAACTTTAGTTTTACGAAATAGAGAAATAAATATTTTATTCTTATATATTTGTTTTATTTTTTGTATTAAAATAATTATAAGAGAGGGATAAATGTTTAAATACACAAGTAAAGTTTTTAGGACTGCAAGAGTGGGTGTGAATGATCGTCGATCCCCGTCCTTCACAATCCGGCTGACCCCTTCGCAGGGGTGGGCAGCCTGTGGAAGGGCGCCGCCACTTAGTACTCTTTCTGAGTGGAAAGTGGCGTTAAAAAAATAATAATAATAAAAAAGTGCTGGTTTTCTTCACGTGTACATGGCCTTTTGTATTACCCCACTATTCTCAAACTCAAATTTCTAGCGGGCCAAATGCCTAAATATATATCCGCCTTTAATCGTTTGAAGGTGTAAATCTGTTGAAATTGTAAAAAATATATACATTGTAAACTTTAAATTTGGTTTTAACAAGAAGATGCTAGTCTACCTCACAGCAAATATTATGAAAATTAGTGGGTTATAATTAAATACATTTAGAATATGGATCCACATTATTAAAAAAGAGAACAGCAATCGTTAATTTCTTGTATTCAGATATTTCTCCTTTGTTTAGAAATAACGAAATAGCCATCAACTTACTGAATAATAATGGAATGTTCTATAAGTATAAATTTTTACGTATAAATACTTAATAGATGGATAATTATAGAGGAATGGCAGCTTCAATTTTAATTGGAAAAATACAAGTAAAGATTGTTATAAACTTATTTAAAGTGAAATTTCGAAAAAAAGTTCACATCGTGCTGTAACTGAAGAGGGTCAGAAAGACCGAAATACATCTTACAGTTTGTGAATTATGTTTTTATAATTTATAAATCTTTTGTAAATATTTTAGTATTTTAAGAATTATTTAGCAGTTAAATATATTTTAATATAGTTTGGAAAATTATTGTAAAATTTTTTTGAATTGTAAAGTAGTAAATAAATTTATGTTTAAAAGTTAGTTATTCCTATTTCCTGCATGCACTAAAATTATAGTGATAAAAAATCTGTTAAAAACAAAAAACCAGATATGGAGTTTGTTCTAGTTAAATCAAATGTACATATCACTTCTACCTTTGAATTATTAATATTCAAAACTATTTATTAGATTTTTATGAAATTTATAAAGATGGTGAAATCTTGAAAATGACATCAATAATGTAATCAATTAACCTTCTCTAACTGCTTATATAATGACGAACATTGAATTTTCTGAAGTTTTCTTATAACAACTATGGAAGTATTTAATAATTTTTTACGTCGAAGATGAATCCTTGAGGATATATATAATATATATATTTTAATCCCTTATCTTTAATTATTCCAAATTAAAAATACTTTCGGAAGATAAGCAATTATTGTTATTTTTCTGGTTTTTACTTAATGTTTCGATCTAGTCTATTCATTATTTTTAAATGCTGCTTTTAAGTAATAAATAAATTTAGGTCAAAAAAGGCAAAATTTTGAAATTTTCAAAAAAATTAAAAATAATATTTTTAAGTTCCGAATTACTGCCTTTAAAAATGGAAACTTTCTAATATCATTCAGTATCATGTTTATTATTATTGTGCCATGTTTTAATATAAAATGTATGCTTATTATTATGTAATAATGTTTAAAGATTTTTAAAATTTTCAATCATAGCGTAGTTTCTATTGATTTTTAAATTATAGTGGACAACTTTATTTTACTTATTGTCTTGAAAACATACAGCAGATTTCGCCAAAATCGCTTGAGAGGGTAGATTCTCTATGGAAATGCGGAATACTCCTTCCGTATTTCCATGTAGGGACCATCCATAAATTACGTTACACTATTTCGAACATTTTTTGACCTCTTCCCTTCCCTTCATTATTTTTCGTCATACCAAGCTTGACCTTCTGACTCTCACGTAACAAATTTGAAAACTCTATCCTTCTGTTTGAAATTTTTTTCCTCCGATTTTACATAAAAATAAAAAACTACACAAATAGTAGAAAATCGGAATTACTTTACACTGGTGGTTTGTTATATATAATTTTTAACTTCCAAATAAGCCTTCAAATAACTGCTCTAAATGTCTTAGAACTAGATACCTTATGTCTTAAATTTTATAACTTACTGTACGTATTCCAAATATGATATATTACAAGTCTTTATTTTTCGAATAATTAGCCATATATTTTATAAAAAAATATTTTTTATCATAGGAATGAAAATTCTATTTTTACAACGTAACGTTACAATTTGCATGATCCCTTCCTTACAACATTTATCATCAAAAATCTATTATACTCTCCCTACCATATAAGTATGACGTATGCTCACTTATCAGTACTTGCTTGTTAGTAGTGCTTGGATTTTTCTCTTTTTTATCATTTTTTTTATAATTTTATTCGATTTTTTATTTGAGTTTTAGAATAAAACATTAGATCTTAAACAAATTATGACATTTACTATGATTATCATATCAAGTAAGCTGGAAAAATAAAATCAATCACTGCTGACTTAACCCGATAAGCAGACGATGCATCGAGGCTTCTTTGAAAGGATGGCACCAAAATTATCATTTTCTCAATATTGTAAGGCCGCTAATTAGATGTTACAAGAAAGCTACATCGGGGCGCCGAGATCTCTAGAGCCGGTACTGATCAGTCATACATCTAAAGAATTATACAGGCATGAAATATTTTTTAAAAATTTGACTGTTTATTAAAGGCAGATGTTTATTAGAATAAATATGATAAAACAAACAGTTATACTTTGAACAGTTCACTTAGATTATTTAATTAATGCATACGGAATCAAAAATGTTTAAAATTCATTCTTTATTTTTTATTTAAACAATTCCGAAAATTAAGTACTTTATTTCTTATTTATATTTCGTTTTATTAAATTCTTTATTTTTTCTTTAAACAATTCCGAAAATTAAGTACTTTATTTCTTATTTATATTTCGTTTTATTAATAAAAATTATAAAATTTTTATAATTTCTAATTATTATATTTTCATTTTGGTAATGAGTAATACCTTGTATAATTAGAATTCCAATGAATAATTTTAGTAAATAATCTGACTTTGTTTCAAGTTACTTTTACTTCTTTATAGTGATAACTTTGTGGACGTTTATTTTCTCTATTCCGCAAAACATAATGTATTTATTTATTTTAAATAAATATATAACAAAATGCATCTTGTTTTGCAGATTTCAATTCAGAAAATCGCCTTAATTATGAGATTTAGTTTCTATCATAAGATGTCGATACTGTTTTAGTTTCCACAATTGATATAAATGTTATTGATTATCGTATACGGTATATAATGTCTTGTAAATAAACATGGTATTAATAAACTTTTGAATATCTTTTAAATTATTTCTTATTTTGGCCCTACTACAATTCTATTTTGATTAACAACATAGAATCTAAAATATTTTCGTTTTGTATAAGCAGCAATATTGATACTGATTTCAAATAGAATTCTTTAAATTATTTTTATATTTCATTGAGAAGTCTAAATGTGATAATACTGTATTAGAAGAAATGTTTAATTATAGAATTCATAGGCAAAAATAAAAATCACATTTAAAAGAATTAAACGTTCCATATATAATTTTAATATTTTTTTACACAAAAAGTTAATATTACAATAAGAATTTAATCATAAATATACAACAAGAAACATGTTTTAGAATTATATACAAATTTTATGTATAAGTAGATTTCAACGGGTTATAATTTAAGAATATATCCAATATTTAAATAGAAAGTTGATCAGAAATTGTCGGGGACTCGAGAATTACGAAATTTAATAATTCCAGATAGGTCCACACAAACTAACATTTGGCACAAATTACTTTTTACGATACATTAATACTGCTTTCGTGAATAAGATAAGAAGAAAAGTTTGGTTTTGATATGTTTCAGTTGGCAGTCGGAAGAATAAGTAACTTTCGATCCTAATCTGAATGATTTTTGAAAATATAAAATGAATAGAAAGAAAAATATCCGGGATTGTATAAATATTGAACTGTTTAAAAATATTCTAGCCAATCGTGTGTTTTAGGAATTTTTTAAATTTTAAGTATAGAAAATTTATTTTTTAAAGTTTAAAATCACAGTCATTTATTCTTTTTTTTTTTTTTTATTAAAGTTAAATTGGAAATTTTACTTTGAAAATGTGAAAGACAACGGTTTGTTCAAAATTTTTATGAAATATAAATATTTATACATTAAGAATTCAATATTTCATATAATCTACTAAAAATCTATACAACAGCATATAAAGATTTCGACTGATATAGAAGGAATTGTTTTTTTATCAATTTGATATGTATGGAAAGAACGTTTTTAAAAAGTTTTCTTAGGAAATAGGAAGATAGAAATTGTTTCCCTTGAACATTTTGAAGGTGCTCTATTTGGTGGATTAAGCGACCGTGTCCGGTATCGCAGTATATCTAATAGAAGGAGGGTCTTTTAATAATAACGCTTCTTTAGGAAAATGCACGCAAGTACGGATGCACCAAACGATACCTACAATTCCAAAAATCGTCAGAGAAGTGCCAAAGAAAATCACAGAACCGAATACATTAGAATGGTCTTGATGCCATGCAGAACTAGATACATCATTCCTTTTGCTTTCGTCCGAAATATTAGAGTAGGTAGGATAAAACTTAGGATACCAAGATACTTGTATAACAGAATGCGATTCTGTAAAATCGGACAAGACCGTTAAATTTTCTTTTGTAGAATTCACATCGCTTGTAAAATTTTTCTCCGGCTTCGGTTGAAGACACCAAGTCGTGGTGGATTGATAAGACAACTTACATTCTCCTTCCGAAATTAATGCACATAATTGTCCTTTCTCTATCCACGAAATAAATGGAGAAGCGGAATTTGTTCGTGGTTGAACTTCAATTTGATGCCATTGCTTCGAATTAATATTAAAAATCCAAAGATTATCATAAAAGTTTTCGTAAGTCCATATCCATAACTGATCATTTTGCGTCCATGCTACCGACTGAGAACGAAGAGAAGGCCAAGGATCCGAATGTTCAAACAATAAATGCCATTCTGTACCATTACTTTTCCAAATTGACGTTTCACATAGGATATATGTTTGTTTTTCTGCATCCGTCCACCAAATGATATTCGAAATTCGTGTTTGATTGTTAAGATGAGGTGAAGAGACCGCTAACTGTGATGTTTTTTCCTGAAGTCCATTGAAAGGATTCATTTCGAATATTTCATTCGTTTCGAAATCGATGAATAATAAAGTGTCATTATGGCAAATAATAGTATAATGAATGGTAGTTGTGGGTATTTCTAGCCATTGTTTATCTGGTAAATTATAAATGAGAATGACATTTTTCCCTTGTAATATAATATGGTAATCGATGATGACGCAAATTACTTTCAAACTTTTCACAGTCGTGTTTGGAAGAATCTGAGAATTCCACGATTGACTGGATATATTATACCACCAAATATTATTTTTTCCAATACCCCAAAGGCCTCCATCTTGGTTTCTCCAGGTGGTCGAAGGCAGCAAATCGCACGGAATTTCTGTATGAAGGTTTTCTACTTGAAAATTTTCTGAAAATGATTCGATTAAAGTTAAAAATATATATAGGCTACTATATATAAATATTATATATATCATTAGTCATAAAATAACGAATAAGTTAAAATGAAATGAATAATATTTAATTGTAAATTATTTTAAATATAGAAAAGGGAAGAAGTAATCATTATATTTTAAACACGAATTCGGAAAACGGAAATTACTCAGACAGGATATTCACGATGGAATAATTTTTCATCGTTTTTTTTCCTTGATTGGAAACGAACTTTGATGATTAAAAAGTAAAATGATCTCCTATTAAATTGGCATTCCATTCTCACCTAAATTACTTTTAATGCCGTAAGCAAGGAACTTTCCTCAAGTTTTAATTTGCATTTGGTAGCTGAAAGCAAATTTTAGGATCAATAAAAAAAATAATATTTTTCACATTATTTGAGAAATATTAAAATATTTCCAATAATATGGAAAAATAAAAATTATATATTTTTTCCCTCTGACATTTATAATGAAAATTATTGCTTTTATTTTATTGATTCTTGAAGCTTTAAATAAATCTTTATGACATGTAATAATAATATTTTTTTATAATTGTAGGAATCATCCCAGGAAATATTTACAGTTCATAATGAAATAGTATCATGTTCAAAGCACTAGCAAGGGTTCTAAGTCCAGAATGTCCTATTCAGAGTATTTTTATCTTATTATTCTCTCCAAATGGAAAGAAGGTTAATAGAATAAAAACAAACTTCAATTAGTAAATTAGATTTTGAATAGTGAACAAGAGCAACGTTCCTCTTTAAAAATTTCGCGAATATAATCGATATTTTTAAGATGAAATTTATAATTCACTTAATTGTTTTTACGTATAAATTATAATATACAAAAGTTTAAAAATATCATTGTACAGCCTATTTGATCATAAATGTAAATGTTACCGATGTTAAAAATAGAATTTGTAAGTTTAATTAACTTAAATTTTTAAAGAATATTTCTTTGAAAAATATTAATTCTAATTTAGGTTTATACAAATATTTGCAACTGTAGAGAAGAAATTTTTGATTAATTATTCTTGTTTGTGAAAGGAAGCGTTAAATCTCAACCTTAGATAATTAAATATGTCATTCGAGATATGATACAAGACATAACTCCACTTTAGTACTCACCGAACAGAAATAAGGTTAATGGAATAGTGCACGAATATCATATCAACATTATCTTTTAATGAGTTATGAAAGTTGATTTAACATATGCTTTGTTATTACGATATCTGACTGATAACATTTTTTTAGCAATGTTTTAAAGATAAATAATATAATTTATTTTTTAAAAATATCTCTTGAAAATATAAAATATTGAGTTTTAAAGCATTAAATAATGTCTAATAATCCTGTTTTTTATTAATTTGGAGGTAATGTAGAGGTATAGTGTACTATAATTGAAAAGGAGGGATGTAAACATTCTGTCTGAATCCTGATAAATGTAGAATTTCATCAAAATAAACAGCTTTTATGTTTTCTTTCTAAGGAATCTAAATATAAATTTAAGCATATTACAATCAAGTTCAACGTAATTATTTTAGGTAAATTTGTTCTCATTGAATTTATAATTTACTTCAATAATTATTTATTTATTTATTTTTTATAGCAACTGTAGTCAATGTGAAACTACCGAGAAGTGAGGATATAACACGATAGCTATTTATCAATCGATGCATTTGTAACCATAACAACCTTCGAGTGATGAACGATGCTAGCAAATGGCAGCAGAAAAGTATTAATGGATTATTAATTAACAATTTTTATAAAAAAGTACTATTCAGTTTAAATATAGCATAATAATGATCTACACCCATTGTACTTGCAGATTTTATTTCTATCATTTTATGAATCGAAATTCATCTTTTTATATTGAAGACTATTTATAAAATACTTCTAATTTTGATCAAATAATATTTAGAAGCAAAACAATTGTTTTAAAATATAATAAAAATTAGTTCTGTGAGCAAAATCTATATATATGTATATATATACACATATGACAAGGTTTATTATTAAACATGTAATAAAAATACGAAGGCTGAATGGCCTATTAAGTTGATTTACAAATTCAACATGCGCCTGTTTCGTTGCAATAACATAAATATTGTTACAATTCGTGTCGAGCCTAATATTTGTGACTGACAGATATGTTGGGCAGCTACTTGTGAAACAAGCCACACCCTTGACTAACAAAAAATTTTCTTTCTAACTCGACAAATGAATGGGTGGAGAAATTATTTTATCTTCATAATTTATTAACTGAAGGAAATTTTCTTTTTTCTTTTTTTTTATTTTGGTTTCGACCTTAAGATAACTTTTCAAATACTGATTTTAAAAGCAAGCATGTAAATTTTGTCATTTTATTCACCAGAAAATAAATTGTTATTATATTTAGAAAATGGATAACAACTTTTTCTTTACGAGAAAATTTAAAAAATTGGTTTAAGCGTCAATTTGCAAAATGCATTAAAATGACTCGATGAAATGCTTTTTTTTTTCTTTCAATAAATAATAAATGTAATTTTCTTTTGTGTTGTGAATGTAAATTAAATACAGAACGACGTTATACATATGGTGTAAAATATTGATTCATAACACAAAAAAAATCAAAATTTATTTAACTTGGATTTCTCCCAAAATTGATAAGTAGACCTACACACGATATATATACTGTAAATGTATCGAAAAATTACATAACAGTGTATATAAAAATCGAAATTTGCTGTAACTAGCCTTTTTGTAATAGAAATATCTAAAAAATATATACTGTATATGAGAGAGATATTCATGTAGATTTTATTGTTATTATTATAATTATTTTATTAGAGGTAAATCGTACCATAACTTTCGATAATAAATTTATATATAATTTCGAAGTAAAATATTATTAAAGGTAACTAATCGATTATGTTTATATATGTTATTTTCGTCACTGAATCTTAAAACATTTTCCGCTGACACAGTTAATTAGACTTACACGGATCGTTACGTAAATATAGTAAAAAGATTCAGAACATTAAAATAAGACTTTTCTTATCCTTCCAGCATTTCTTACATGTGTTTTTTTACCTCTAAGCTTAGCAGATCATTAAACATTACTGTATTTTCATTTAATAGAGTGCTTACTAAATCTGAAAGTGTTTAAAAAAAGAAAAATATTCACATTGAGATTAGAATTCACGTTTATTCTATTTGAAGATCACTATCATGAATTATTACAGTTATATAAAATTTAATGATTTTACTGAATTGTAAATAATGATTTTCCGAATAGAACATGAAGTTATGTATTTAATTCTGGAATATTTTTGAAAGCCCACGCATTTATAGCGCATAGCGATTTAGAAAATTAAAATTTATTATTAAATTCATAAATTTTATTTATTTCAACATATGAATAAGCGTATTGGTATATAATACGAACTGATATTTAAGGAACTGATAGATAATCTTTATACGGTAGTTTGAAACATTTTATTTTCGAGAGTTGACCATAAATTTTAAATAAGAAAAATGCCACTATTTTACAAACGTATTTAAGATTACGCAAAATGATTATTTTATTCGTTTTTCTTAATAGAATAATAGAAATACAATTAAAGTTGTTTAAAAATTCTACAGATTAAATTTGATTATTACGGAAAAAAATAATCTAGAAAAATTGCCTGCGATCTAATAGAAGCGCATTGTTATTCGAGATGCAACAAGTTGTTAAACTGTAAATGATAAAAAGAGCAATTTCCTCAATTCGTATAATTTTATATATTATTTATAGTAAAAAGTAATTAGCGAGGAATTATGAAGTCGATTTATATTATAAAGCTTATTTTTTTTAATAATGATACAAAAATCTTAAAAATTCGATAAACGCTCCCACTTTTATTAACTGCGACAATTATAAAATAATTTAACTAGTAACCATCATTACTTATATAATGAAAATCACTTAAAATATTAAAAATTAACCATATAAATAATTATAATAATTTAAATTTCATTAAAAGAATTAAATATATAATAAAATACTTCGCGACATTTTTGTCATCTTTACAATGCGGTTTCATTACGGAATAGTAGTTTTATAAAAATTGTGTATATTATTTTATATTCTTAATTCGTCTAAGAGGCTAAAGTACATAATCGTAGCATATAATGCGAATTTTAGAAATTACAATATATTTTTAGAAAACGAATGGTATAGAAATCTCACCTTGGACAGATTTGATGACAATCTGTAAGGAAAAGAAACATAGAAGGAAAGAGCAAAAAAGAATAGACATGATAATGTTATGGTTGACAGATGTCCGGTGGTAGCAGAACTCTCGAAAAAAGGTACTAGCCGAAGCGTGCACGAATAGACTATTGGGTTAATCGATTTTTGACTAGATGCACTTGCGCAGTATAACGCTGACTATGCAGTCGGTACAATAAATACAAACGGCACTCGAAAGCAGAGATTCAGAAAAAGTGCACTTAATCTGGTTATTTAAGGAAAAGAATCATCTTGTTGACGAGTGTGTTAACGTTTTCCATTGGCTGTTTATTTTTTTAAGAAACTATGTATCGTATTTAATAATTAAAATAATTAATTTTCTCACAGGATATGCCCGTAGGTATTTATATTAAGATGTTTTGAAATGGTATAAACGGAATCTAATGTTTTGTTAATGGAACGATTTTTTAATAATATCTTAACCTTATTGTATTTTTAAAACTTGACAATCTCTTTATATAGATTAATAATTTAATATATCAATTAAGAAAAAATATTTTTAACTTTTTTTTTATTATATGATTTAATATATATTGCCCATATAAATTTTCTATATCCAAATTGTATATCATTATCACCTAACATATAATAACATAATACAGTGTCTGTTTAAATTTTCGAAATTAATTAATGCACTAATATCATTTATTATGAATTATTTCGGAAATTTAATGGCATGGCATTTATCTTTAATAAATCTGTTCTCCGAAAATTATATTGAATCAGTCTGTGTTAAAAACAAACAAATTATCTAAAACAGTAGAAAATATACAAATTATTAAATTATACAACGATATAGCCGTCTTTAGATTATTAATTCAGACTTTGTCAAGAAAATTATAGCGAAATTATAGTTTATAATTCATTAAATTTCCCAACAGTGTTCTTTAATTTAACCCATAAAAGATTTATGAAATAACAAAAAACCATAATAAACATTTAATGAGTTTTTCTTAATGTGAGTGAGTTTTTTCTGAATGTAATCGAAAAATCGAAGAATACCGAATTCTTTTCTGTGATAGTAGGTCTACTTTAAGGAAGATTAACGAGCGTGTTAAGTGTCAGCTCAAGCTGAGAGCCGAATTAAAAATATATAAATGCCCTTTCTAATTTAGAATTTTATTAAAATGTTGGCCAAATAAAAGGTTGAAAAAAGGCAATTTTTATTAAAAATAAAACAAAAATATAAAACTGGACATACAGCATTCCTCTATACATAATAAGAAAAATAAGACGTGCAGTACAGTAGTTGAAAAATCCAAAAAAAAAAAACCTTGAAATCTATAAATAATATAATTTTATCACAAAATATTTTACTTTTGACGTTATATACTACATATTATATTATAATATAATAATAATATCTGTAACTTATACATTTATAAATAAAAATCTTATACAAAAATGGTTTTTGATAGTCTACAGAATAATTTTCTTGAAATAAAAAAAAAAATAATGTTTTCCATTAAATTAATTAAACAATTCTTTCTAAATTCAGTGAAAAGAAATATTTATTAGAGATAAATTGAAAAATAAAATTATTTTTTAATTCGTTATTGATAAAAAAAAAATTGAAATAAATTACAAATTAAAACAAATTATAAATAAATTGACAATAGCGTTTAAGCTCAAATACTATAGCTATATTTTTAAAATAAAGTATATAAATTGGAATAAAAAGAAATCGTTTAAAATTCCTTTTATCAAAATGAAACTGTTTATGTTTTTAATTTATCTTTATATGCCACAATATTTTAGACAGTTTTTTTTTGTTTCTTTATAATAATCAAATACGTTTTAATAGTTATGTTAATAATTTTCGATTTGAGAATATTAGATAAATTATTGTACTATGCAGTATTTGCTTTTTTTACTGAATAAATATTTTCTCTAATATCTTGTAACAAATCTTATGAACTTTAATCTTGCAAAAGAAATAAAAAAAAAACTAATAAATTAGAACTGTTATTAAGAATTTTTTATTAGCACTTCTAAAGAAAAATATCACAAAAAAATTCTGTAAAAATTGACGAAATATTTCTCAAAAAAATGGTTTACTATTTCACGAAAGTTTTTCAAAAAACATACTATATTGATTTTGCAGAAATTTCAAAATTATTTACACGTTGATGATTTTTTTCCTGTTAAAAAAATTTCAAAACTTTTATTAAAAAACTAATAATAAGGCTATCGCATTTAAGGTACAATAGTTTTATTGATTGCTATATTTATTATAGTACAACGTATTGCAGAAAGTTATCTGCTTTATTACAATATGATAACTGTTTTGTAATAAAACGAAAAATTTATAAATTTCAACAGAAAAATTATAAAAGTCATAGAAACTACGCTAGTATTTTAAAAAATGGAGAAATATATTAATGGATTTCGTTGTAAATTCTTATAAAAATTTTCAATTTTCTTTTGATAAATTGTTATTTCTGGGGAAAAGAAATAAAAGAACTGGAGAGATTTTAAGATTTTTGTAAAGTTAGTGATGGTTCTTCTATAATTATTTTAATCTGAAAATTGAATTTTTGATATATTTAATAGTGCTCTAATTTCCTATCTAAACATATAAATGAATCGTTATGCAGATATTATTTTTTATACTTTATATAGTACTGTATATTCATATATAGATAAATGGTCATAAATGGAGAGATGGAATTTTTAAAATATGAAAAACAAATATTTTCTTTAAAAATGCTTATTGCTTATTTTATATATAATTTTGATATGTTTTGTTAAAAAGATAACGATCGTTTATTTCTTTCTTTCAACAATAAATATACTTAACTTCGTCTTTTTAATTTTTAGTAAAAATAAAAGAAAAAAGTTTTTATTTTTCAATATTTTTTAGTAGCTTTTATTTTATTTTAAGAACGGAAATTTTATTATTATAATTTGATCACCTTAGCAAATACAATAGAATCCCAATTAACAGAATCTCGTTTAACCGAGAATCCGTATTATCCGATGAATTCACCTCGTGTTGAATTTTTTTTTAATACTGTAATTTTTATAACAAAACAGTTTGAAAATAAAATTTAAAATGTTTTAAATTATACAATAAAACACTTTTAATTTTATTTACAACTTGTTTTAATAGAAAAAATCACATGAAGTGAATGACAATTCATTTTTAAATTATATAATAAAAATTATTACTGTATATTCAAAAAACAGATCTAACCTGAAAATAGTGTGTGCATCATCACGTTATTATATTCAAATCCAGTTTATTTAACAATAGTTTACTAAACTTTCCGTGTTATTAGAGTTTTTGATTATCCGAGATATCCATATCCATATTACTTCGGATAATCGGGACTATACTGATCGGTCCTCATATCCGTGGGAGCTTGATTCCAGGACTTCCGTGGATACCAAAATCCGCGGATATTCAAGTCCCTTATATTTAATGGCGTAGTATTTGCAACAACTTACACACATCTTCCCGTATAATTTAAATCATCTGTAGATTATTTATAATATCTAATACAATATAAATGCTATGCAAATAGTTATTATATTGTTTAGGGAAAAATGACAAGAAAAAGTTTTGAGTTTTGGAACTTTCTGCATTTTATTTTTCGAATATTTTCGATTTGAAGTTGATTGAATCTGCATATAGGAAGGGCCGACTGTATTATTTATATTGTTTAGGGAAAAATGACAAGAAAAAGTTTTGAGTTTTAGAACTTTCTGCATTTTATTTTTTGAATATTTTCGATTTGAAGTTGATTGAATCTGCATATAGGAAGGGCCGACTGTATTATTATTATTTTCGTCTGTGTATGTTAACCCAAGCTGTAGATTAATAAAGTATAAACAGTGCATATCTATACGGTATCTCAGAAAATTCATAGAGAACTATGCAAGAAGTTAAAAGCAGACGAAAATAAAGATGTTCTTCAAATGACTTAAGATAGCAATTAAGTTTTTAATCGCGCGGAATTTCTGTACTATATCACATTCACGATTTGAATGAAGTTTATCATTATTTTCGACATTTTTTTAAATTTTTTTATTGTTCAATATGTATATGTTATTGCAATTTTATCTATAATATAATAGACTATCAAATAATCAAAGCAATTGGAATCAAGGATAGTTGGATAATCAAATATTTAATACTTAGCCTATGTAAATACAGGGTAGTGTACAAGATATTATGGCTGTGCAAAAATATTGTTTATGGGTTCAGTAATAATTGACTTATACTCAGTACCCGGTATTAAAAATAAGGCAACAGAACTAAAGAAATACCACCCATGGAAATTACAATTCAACAGGCTATTCAGTATAGGCTGTTCATATTATATATAATATTTATACTCAAGAGGTTGAATTATTGTTTAATTTAGTAGGATCGATTAATAATAAGAATTAATAATATGATTAGTAATAAGAATTAAAGATTAATGTAATTCTTCTAATTAGAATTATTAAATTATTTATACAAGTTGAGACCATAATCATGTTATCTGGAGATAAAATATAAATAGTATGAAGTTAAAATAAAGTATTGGTGAGGCAAGATCGGTCGTTGAGTAAGACAATTCGATACCATTTTCTCATTCTTCATATATATTTGAGTTTTAATCTATATGAAGCACTATTTGTACGCTTTAATTTTAAATTATTTGTTCATGGATAGTGTTATATCATTCCAGTTAAAGTATGTTTATATCATTCCAGTAGTTTATATCATTCCAAGTAGTTTATATCATTCCAGTTAAAGTATGTTTTATAGTTTTTGGGCCTATTGATATTTCTTTTTTCATTTAAAATATGTTATAGCTACTAGAATAAAGCTGTAATAAATATATGATGAATTCATCTAGAATAATATATAATAAGATACTTTTATATGAAAATCAGCAAACTCTATTTCGTGTCATTTTGATTTAAGAGATGTGTCGCAGAGAATGAATAATGAGGTAAGACGGTAGGGCATGATGACTCACTGCCAATTTTGTCCAACCATTTTACTTTTCCAATTTACTTAAAACTCGATAGTTTTATTACAGAATTTAATGATGGTTTCTTGATATAAATTTTACTGTTGTTTGATTTTATTGTAATTTTATATATCGAATAATTTTTTAAATTTATATACTAATTTTTTAATTAGCTAAGAAATAAATGTTACTTCCATTGACTAAACATTGTCCCTTCTTGTTCAATCGAGAAAAACTGTCTTGCCCCACTGATATGCTGTTATAATTTTTTTTTACTCTTAAATATTACTGTTGAATAACAATTTCAGTACCGGAATATTCTTTAATTAATTGTATTTTCTTTGTTAAATTTGCAGAATTTTTTCACAAATATTTATGATTTTATAATCAAAAGTCTAAAAAAACTAACCCATCTTCCTTTATAAAATATTTGATTAAATTTTTTAAGATTTGAAATAAAATTTCAAATCTTAAAAAATTTAATATTATTTATACATAAGAATTGTATTGAAAGATATATACACTGACGGAAAAAAAAATCCCAACACCAAGAAAAAATTATTGTAGAGTAACAACTGTTAATGTTGAATTGATTTCTGCGCTATATGTTTCATTTAGGTCGAACATAAAAATAAAAAATAAAAAAATTATTTTAATGAATACATTTTTACAGTCCCCGTTAAAAATTGAAAACTTTATATTTAAAATTTATTGGATATTTTGCAAATATTAACTATTCCGTACATTTGGCCTATTTTAATGGAATACATCGAAAGCTATATAAACAGAAATAATTAATCTGGTTGAATAAACAGGGCAACTTTGACCCGAGGATGTACGAGAGACTTTAATACAGCAATTGAACTATTGCATGCCTAAGGAGATGACTAGATAATGGTACCACATCCAACAAACTGTAATTTCCTTTTATTTCCAAACGTGTTTGCTAACACTTTACCTCAAGGTATAAAAGTTCGAAAATATTTTATATAAGTGTTGAAAGGAATTAAACGTGACGTTATGTACATCCACGACTAAAACGATATTTGGAAGGATTTTTGGAAAAATCGATAAAAGTTACTTCAACCGTTTTATATAATTTTATTTATATATATATTGTAGTAATCGTTTTTATCAAATAAACTTTTACGGCTATTCCTGTTATACCTTGTCATGATTTCTAAACTTTTAGCATTGTTATTTTTTATTTTATTTTAATTCGGAAAATTTACTAAGTGTAGGCTATTATAATAAACTGTTTCGGGAAACAATCACAACCGAACTAATTATCTGCAGTAAGAGAACAGGACAATCTGTTGGAGTCCATTAGTGGAATTAAAGACACGCTGTCCCCTAATGTTTGGCTTCAATGCATGAGCCTTTGGAGACAAATTGTGTATCTTGTTGATCACTCTTTCTGATGTTCTAGCCTATTGTGCTTATTCATAGAATTTCGCTTAAAGAAATCTCTTGTTGATTTTGTTTCATTCCATTTGTAAATATATGTTGATTATTTAGTTTTCATCTTTTTCCAATTAACAGTATTTCTTCAAAGTAACAAAATAGAAAGGAGTTTTTAATCGATTCAAAAATTTTAGATTTTTTTTTAATTTTCGGAAGTTTTCTTCGGTTTTCAGTTATATAATAATAATAATGAAACATAAGTATTAATTTGATTTAATATTCATTGTAAAGTTTTGAAACTATTTGTTGTTTTTGTAATTAATTTAAATTCATATATTTGATTATTTATTTCTTTGAAAATCTTTGATAAATGACACAAATTGCTTTCATATGTGAAAGGTTGCAAAATGTGTCCGTATTTAGCATTTAATAAGTTTCTCGGTTCAGTTTGTGTGTAAAAGTATCAAAACTCATTAGTATTAACGATAATGTTTTCTGTAATTAACAGACTAATTATGAATTGAAGGCGGTATGCGAAATAATATTAGAATATTTAGAATTCCTTCACTTGAGAAATTCAGTTTGAACGGAAAATTTATTTTTAAAACTATTATACATAGATTGGATTTTCTAAACTTTTCTTTAGTTCCGCACTTCGCACTTTATGTCAATGTTTATGAACTTTTCTAAAGTTTTACGTAAAATTAGATTTTCTAAAACGAACCATAGTAATAATTTCGTTGAAGTAATTTCTTTATGCAAGAAAAAGTTGATTAAATTTTCGCACACGTATAGTAAATTAATAGCTATTCTAATTAAACGCATAATTTTTAATTTAAAAATCATTTAATAAAAATATCTCATCATAAATAAATTTGATAAAAATAAAATGCATTTACGAAATAATTTATTTTAAAAATAATTCTCTCTGACGAAACATTAATAAAAATTTATTTTCTACATGCATAAAAATAAAATATTATTTAGTAATAAAATCATTTTACCTAAATTATTAATTTATCCTGTATTGTTTTCTATTCAATAATTATTAATTCAAGAAGATAATTTCTGAGTTAATTGCTGTTGATATTAAACCCTTAATTATTCTTAATCTCCTTTAATGATTTAAACAAATTCATTAAAATTAATCAAAGCTATAGAGAATATTTCAATAATTTCTTTATAACATATATGTCTACTCTTCAGATAATTTACACTGACGGAAAAAAAAAACGTACTGAGGTATGTTGAAAGTTAAGTTATCCGTAGGCAGATCACCTCTAATGTATTTTGCTATAATATTGAGATCATGCTTTTTCAACAACTCAGAGTATGAAGGTAAATCCAGAAATATTTTTTTAAATTTTATTTATCTAAAGTTAAATAAAATTTTTATTTAATTTTATATTTAATACAGTACTCGATTTTTTCGGATTATTTTAACGAAAGATGTAATTTATAATTTTTTTCTCGCATAAAATATTCATATAATTCGCTTATTTATAATTATAAGCGGAAACATTTGCATAATTTTTCTATAATTTAACTAAAGCTTTAACGTCAATCTTTTTTTTCTTTAAATGTCATTTATGTATTGGTGCACTCATAAAAAATTAACTTAATTTCTAGTTGTAATGTGTCTGACCTAAACTAGATAATGAAAATGAATAACAGCAACGTAAAGTACATATTGTATGTTTGCTAAATTATTCAACTTTATTTGATTAAGATATGATTTTATATTCATAATTTCAGGAAATTTCCTCGAGTAAATTATAAAAATATGCAAATCTTATTGAAATTAATAATGGAAGTAATAATAATCATTTCTCTAAATTATCATTGAAAATTTTCTATCTCTTGTTATCTGCATCAGTTGATTCAAAGCTTCTCTTTACAGTCGCACAATTCGACGGAATACAGAAAGATAATTGACAAAATCCAAATGAAATTGTGTAGTTTCTATGCTAATGATTTGCTTTCGTCATTTTTCTTCTTATTCTTCTTCTATTGAATTACAACTTTTAAGAATAAAATTTGAATTTTTCTTTTTACTTTAGCATAAGTAATAAGTTCGTAAAAACGTCTTTAAAAATGTCTCTTGTAAAGTCTTTTTTTATACTTTTTGTTCGATATTCAACGTTTTGATACTTAATTATACAAATTAATTAAATCTTAATGACATATCGATATTAGTTAACTTTTTTTATTAAAAAATCAATATTTAAATCTAAAAATTATTTGAAAATATCAACTTACAAAATTACGTTCGAAATAAAATATAATTTATTATTTTTTTCTCAAATAATGAATTTTATTATAAAGAAAATTAAGTTTTGTAACCAATTTAAACCTCCCGACATCGAATGTTTCTTCAATAGAAATCTTACTCGCTATTGACAAGTTTTATTGTTGATTCTACTTTGTAGCATTAAGAGATTTTCTTTTTTCTTTACGAGACAAGTCAAGATAGTTTATAGCTAAATAAACGAAGAAAAGAAAATTTAAACTTTAACTATAATGAACTGAAACTATATTTAGAATTTAATGAAGATCGTTCAATTAAATATATTTATTAATCTTCTAGAACTCGAATTAATTAATATTTTTATTGCTTATTTAATTAGAGGAATGCAGAAAGTATTTACTTATCCAACTCGATTAACATCACTCGCATATAAATTAATAATTATGCGTTGAAATTAATAATAACAATAAAATTCTCTTTCTCAGATAAATAAAATTATCTTTCCTACTTTGTTTTGTAGCAGGAAACGATTTTATTCTTCATTATTTTAAGAAGAATAAGAAGAAAAATTTTTCTTCTTATTTTAAGAATAAAATTTGAATTTTTCTTTTTACTTTAGCATAAGTAATAAGTTCGTAAAAACGTCTTTAAAAATGTCTCTTGTAAAGTCTTTTTTTATACTTTTTGTTCGATATTCAACGTTTTGATACTTAATTATACAAATTAATTAAATCTTAATGACATATCGATATTAGTTAACTTTTTTTATTAAAAAATCAATATTTAAATCTAAAAATTATTTGAAAATATCAACTTACAAAATTACGTTCGAAATAAAATATAATTTATTATTTTTTTCTCAAATAATGAATTTTATTATAAAGAAAATTAAGTTTTGTAACCAATTTAAACCTCCCGACATCGAATGTTTCTTCAATAGAAATCTTACTCGCTATTGACAAGTTTTATTGTTGATTCTACTTTGTAGCATTAAGAGATTTTCTTTTTTCTTTACGAGACAAGTCAAGATAGTTTATAGCTAAATAAACGAAGAAAAGAAAATTTAAACTTTAACTATAATGAACTGAAACTATATTTAGAATTTAATGAAGATCGTTCAATTAAATATATTTATTAATCTTCTAGAACTCGAATTAATTAATATTTTTATTGCTTATTTAATTAGAGGAATGCAGAAAGTATTTACTTATCCAACTCGATTAACATCACTCGCATATAAATTAATAATTATGCGTTGAAATTAATAATAACAATAAAATTCTCTTTCTCAGATAAATAAAATTATCTTTCCTACTTTGTTTTGTAGCAGGAAACGATTTTATTCTTCATTTAACAAGAATAAGCATCTTATAATTAAGTGCATTCATATCTAGATTTGTGAGAAGATTATTATATATATATATATATATATATAAATCACTTTATAAAGCGAAATTTCATAAATCGAAAGCATATTTTCTATGATTTTAAATGGAAAAATTCGAGATATATTGTGAGCATGTTATCTTTTGCATTCTATATAGTAAAATATTAGATACTAGACTAATTCTCTATCACTTCATATATACAAAACACTATTGCAACATAGTTGTAAAAAGTTTGAGATTATATTGAATGTTTGCTGGGAGATGGCATGTATATTTTGAGATAATTTCATAAATACCGTAAGCTTAGTTAAGGTAGCATCAGTCAGGAAACCAGTGAACGATTTCTTTGCCGTTTTTGTACTGAAAGAATATGGAAAACATATTTTATTTTCTGTATAACATATCAAATTACACTTTATATACAGTAAACTGGGGTGACTTAGGCCCATTAGGGTGGCTTTGGCCCAATTTTGACATTGTCAGCGATCTCCCCTTCATCAAATAATGTATACAGTCCATATGCAGGAGGTCAACAATTGACCTTGGATGGACATTGTTTGACAATAATTATACATCTCTGGTGACTAGTTACTTGTTTCGACTGTAGATAACTCAAAAATAATTGTATTGTTTAAATTTTTGGGTTATATTTAAAATATAACTAATATAAACAAACAATCAGCTGATTTCGAAAAACCGTTAGATATTTCCCGCCAGAATCTAGGACGCCGACTTCCGCGTCGATCGTCAAGTGTGGTATAGGTCGCTTTGTTTCGCTGATAAGTTAAAATTTATAAATTTTTAAATAAAACTAATTTATCGAATTTCGTGTGTGAAAAAGGCGCTAAAATCGTATTATTTACAACTTTCCCAAATTTTAATTTACTGGATCAAGATATCTGTAAAAAAGAAAGTAAGGATAAACTAAGAAAGAAATGTAGGAACATGATAGAAAGAAGTAAGGATAAACTAAGAAGGAAATGTGGAACATGATAGAGCAGTTTATGATATCTGTAAAAAAAAAGTAAGGATAAAATCTGAAGGAAATGTGGAACATGATAGAGCAAGTCGTAAGGATAAAATCTGAAGGATATGTGGAACATGACAGAGCAAGTCGGACAAATTCAGACAATCAATTCTTGAATTTTTGGGGGTAGAGCAAGTCGAACAAATTCGGACAATCAATTCTTGAATTTTTGGGGCATGATAGAGCAAGACGGACAAATTCGGACAATCAATTCTTGAATTTTTGGGGGTCGAAAGATCAAAATTATATTAATTAATTCGAAGTGGGTTCGAATTAAAGGGGGTAATTAAAAATTTATTAAAATATCGATGAAAAATCAAATTTTTGAATAATACGATAGAAATATGGAAAATATGATGAAAATCAAATTTTTGAATAATATGATAGAAATATGGAAAATATGATAGAATTTGAGATTTTAACGAGAAATATGACAGAAATATGAAAAATATGATAGAATTTGAGATTTTAACCAATTTTTTTCGATTTATGCAAAAATTATGGAGTTATTAAGTTTTAAATTTTGTCTTGATGACCAAGTCATTGGAGCAGACGACGGGTGCGCGCGTGTCTTGGTGACCAAGGCCTTGGTTGGAAAAGGTTAATATCATTAATTACATCCATACTTAATTTGATTTTTCAGCCTGGTGTCTTTCATTTATATTGAAAGATATAAATAACTTTATCTTTTTATTCAAATATTTTCATAATTTTAATTTGTAAAATACTGTATTACTTCGAATTTAAGCCGCAGTAGGATTTTTAAAATTGGAAAATTGGAAAAATAAAAATGATTTTATAATAGGTATTGAAAAATAGGATTGGGTTATTCAAGCAATAAGAAGAATACAAATCAGACAGAGGGCATCTGTGTACATTGCCAAACATTATTGAAGCAGCAAAGAGCAGTATTATGCAGATTTAAGGCGAATTCTGGTACTCGGTAATAGCACTCGAACCGCAGGTGTGACAGGTCTCGCCATCACAGTTCAGCATGGAGCCATACTCAAGAACAAGGGTTTCTGGACTTCTTTCAGCCCTTTATGAGTGCCATGGATGTACACAAATGCCCTATGTCAGATTCTTCCTTTTATTATTGCTTGAATAGCCCCATCGGCGGTACATGCAGCGGCATCTTTTCTTTGTGATATCTCAGAATCCGCAAGTGATAAAAAACTTTCCAAACAAAAGTTGTTTGTTTTTCACAGTTCTGTCCAATTATGCCAAAATCGGCATTGGTTTCCATTGGAGATTTCATAGTTGACCCCTGTGCCCCTACTTCCGATGGGCCCACAAAATTTTTATCATGCCCATTCGATTCTTCAGGTATACTTTGGTAATCAAAATTTTTCCCCTACTTCCTATCTCATCGCGTTTCCGAGAAAAAAGGGTGGTACGGGTGCTCGAAAACACCCGGTATATATCTTTCAATACAATTCTTTATGTATCTCACTTTTTGTGTATTTACATTATTATACAACAGATCTTTCAAGTATATAAATTTTACAAAACGGCAGGACTTCTACTGCTAAAAATTTATAAAGGTAAAAAATATTTTATCTCTAAGTCGATGCTCTACTATAATATTGATATACTATACATTACAATACTTATTAAAAGTTTTTGTTTTGTACTTTTGGTTGACTTTAGCTAAAAATTGTCAAAGCATTGGAATGGAACTGTTATTTTCCTCGGACACTGTTTCATATTACTATATATACAATTTTTTCAGAATGTAATCCCATGATATAGGGGATAAAGTGTTCCTATGTATCCTATTTTGATTTTAATATAATGTAAAATTAGACCCATATAAGATTACTTATGCTAAAGTAAGGCTATTTTGTGTTCATTATTCATAATAAAAAGTACGTAGATCTATATACTCTATTCTAGTATACTTTATTTATTTATTTATCTGAAATTATAAAAGTTGTTCTTTCTTTTATAAATTTAGATATTTTTACGTTTGACAATAAAAGTAGACGTTTGCTATATCGTATTGCTTCTAGAGTTGGATGAAGAAAGAATGATAATGATGTAGAATAATATTCTATATCAAACTCTTAGGTACTCTTTTAGATTTTAAATAAAAATTATAGAAACAAAAATTTCTATATTTTATATCATAAAAATAATTATAACGTGAACACTATATTAATTATAGATTTGTACAAATACTACAGATAATATATACAACATAGTATATATACAAATACTACAGATAATATAACATAAGAATTATAATTATTTTTATACAGTATATTTTTCTTCTATTGTGAATTTTTTATATGTTACTATTTAATTTATTTTCATCTATAAATAAGTTTTGTAATAACAATACGTAATAAAAATTTTATTTCAGTTTGTACAGATATAACATATGCAGACTTAAAAAATTATTAACCCAAGGCTTGTAGATCCGGAATTTTAGTATCAATCACGATTTCGCGGTTACAAGAAATATTAGCATTTCGTATTTGTTATTTCTATTCACTCTGATATTTCTGTAACGGATAATCTATATAAGAGTGTATCGAATAAATTTTGTAAATGATAAATTAATTAAAAGAAATTCTTTCGATTAACAGTAATGATAAAAGTGCTTTTTAGTAACTGTAGTGGATTTAAAAATAAAAACGTTTTGATTTAATATTAATTTTTTTATAAGTTTCAACCATATTACAATACAGTATATGATAAGTCGTTTAAGGATACATTTTCATTTTTTATTAAATATATAGTCTATTTATGCTCTAATAAAATTCAAGAATTCAGAAATTATAAAAATAAATTAAATCATAAATTAGTAGAGCCATAATAATAATATGAATATGAAACTTTCTTTCAGTTTTTATCCTAAAAAATTATCATCAATCTTTTGAATCTTTATTACCAGTGCTTAGTCGTCAAAACTTACTACTTCCTCAAAAATGTTTTAAAACAACATTCTAAAATTTGTCACGCCAATTCCAAATGAATCGATTTTAGAAGAAAAAAAGGAAAAATAATAAAAAGAAGAGAACTGACTAAAATTCAGCCAGAAAAAAGAAAGGTTTTTCTACGAAGATAGTTTTTGAAGAAAAATAAAATATAAAATTTCGAGAAAGTGCAAATCTAAAAAAAAACAGTTAAAAGAAAATCAACTATTGTAAGTGATGGATAACACGATGACGATGAACGAAATAGAATACTCGTCGTCATCATGATATCAAGAGGATGAATTTGTTAAAATTGTGAAATATCATTGAGATGTATAAAATGTGGATAACGGACTCATAAAGTCTATACCGATACAGAAAAGAATTTAATTGAAATATTATTTTTGTTCATAATTTTGTATTAGGGTCATTCCATTTTAAATCAGCCAATGGCCAATGGAGTTTCCCGTTTCGTGCGTTTTCCCGGCTCGTTCGACTTTTCGGGCCGGTCCCCGAAAAATCAAGAGGATGAGTTTGTTAAAATTGTGAAATATCATTGAGATGTATAAAATGTGGATAACGGACTCATAAAGTCTATACCGATACAGAAAAGAAAAGTAACAGCTATATTCACACTAAACAAGAAATAAACTGATTTTTAAAACTAGGTAAAAAATTTAACATGATACAACTTTTTGTGTACGACAAAAAAATATTTTATATTCTGTAAAGGGTCATTCCATATAAAATCAGCCAAATTTAAACAAAGTGGTCGCTGCATGATTTTTGATATAAAATATAAAATCAGCCAAATTTAAACAAAATGGTTGCTGCATGATTTTTGATTTTGATAAATTTTGGCATGTTGTTTTTATGTATATTCTCAAAGGCTCAAAAATATTATTATTTACTTTTAAAAAAAATTTAATTTCTGAGATATAGAAAGAATATGTGTGGAGGCAGACTAAAATTTGTATATTTTGTACTTTTGATAGAATATGTATGGAGGCAGACTAAAATTTGTATATTTTGTACTTTTTATAATGCCTGTAGTTTTTTTATGTGATTAGAACCGAGAGGTGGAATGAATATCACTTAAAAGCATATAAAATGAGGTTTTCAACCTTGTGTATTTTGTTTAAAAAGTTCTAGGATTAACTAGTATTTTGACACTCCAAACTCTGCAGAGGAAGATTGCATTTTTTCATAACTTAAGAGTTTTTAACACTAACACAAACAGAGATAACAAAGTTTTTTCTTAATCTCTCATTACCCAAGCATAAGTAGATTTACAATAAAAATTATGAACCTTATTCTTTTATTCCTTCATATTAAAAAAAATGGTCAAACCTGGAAAAAATTTAAAATTTACCAACTTTGAAGATAAAAATTTCTTTGTGGCAAACCTGGAAAAAATTTAAAATTTATCAACTTTGAAGACAATTAGTTCTTTGTGGGAGTTCAGCAAAAAATCTGAAAATTTTGTGGTTTATACTACATTTAATATAGATTGAAAATAATACAATATATAGAAGATTGAAAATAGAGTGTTAACGCAATGAAAACCATAAAACCTTAATATATATATATATATTCATGGTGATGATCAATATTCTATTATATTCTATATTCCAATAGCATGTTAAACTTGCAGCTTTCTTATAACATACCATCAAGCCCACTAAGCTGTTTGCTCGAACAGTTTTCAAATAACGAATAGATTTTTACAATATTTGATAGTGATATTTTGTTATTAAAGATTGTTTTCATGCACTTAATCTGAAGACCATCTTTCAATTAATGTTTCGACTCGTTAACTTCCGTTATTTAAAATCTTCAAATAATCTCCCCACAAAATAGTGAGGTCATGCTCCAAAGCCGTGTCCACTTCCTCTTTACAGATCCCATTAATATGTTCTTTAATTCGTTTCTCTATAGGTCAACAGGTAAAAACTGAGGCAGGTTACATGGATAGCCGAAAACATTTTTGAATAAACGATTTATCTTATTTATTTGGCTTGTTGTTTACTTTTATTACATATATTATATAATATAATCTATACAGTATGCTTAATATCTTTATATTCAGCATAAAATTACAGATAGTTCCTGTAATTTATGAGTTAACTCATTCCTGGAATGAGCTTGTTAAGTAAGAACTTGTATGCCAAGAATAAATTTCTCATAGACATAATGTTAAAACTTTGAGTTCTATTCTCAGCAATGCAATTTGACCATAATAAAATTAAATAAAGATTGACAAAGTCAATAGTATATGATTAAACATTGACTTATTTATCTAAATAAATGAAAATATAGCCTTTAAAATCAAGCAAATTATAATAATAAAGAAATTATTTGTCATATTAATGCTAAAAAACTTTTATTCTTCACTATTATTAGCAAATAAGTAGATAAGCTTTAATGAAGATGTACTACTATCTTGGGCATAATTTTGGAATAGAAATTATTTACATAATATACTGATAAAACTAGAGGATGCACTATTTCCACTTCTCTTGCCATTTAGAATTTTCCAATTTTGAAGCAGATAACAGAATTTCTGCTACAGAATCAATTATACTGTATTGTATAGCTATGTTGTGGATTTAAATGCTTTTTTAAGAATATTTAGAAATTTATTTATTGCATTTAATTAATGTTCATATTTTTGATCTTTTTGATATTTCATATTTGTAAATACTAATAATTTTACTAATAAATGTGGGAACTTATAAATCAAGTACTTGTAAACTAAGAACTATCTATATATTCCAAGTTACAAATATTTATAGTTACTAACAAAATTTAAAAATGAATTGTTTATAACTAGAAGGGCACTTATACTAATAATTTAAATATTCAGTTATTGCAATCATCACTTATTAATTAATTTTTAATGTTAAAAATGTTAAATAATAATATGAAAAACAAATATACTCTCATAGATTTAGTTAATTTTAGAGACTATAGAATTAGAATAGAGAATAAAGTTCAGAAAATAATAGGGGCAGTTATATCTTTGAAGAATTTTGGAAAGATTTAAATCATCCATAAGGATTTAGCAAACATTGTTTTTGAAAAAAAATGTAATAATTTAATTTTTGAGCCTTTACATGGTAAATTAAAACCTGCAATTTCAAATTCCTGATTATATCATTGGTAGAAAAAGATAGTTCTTAGTTTACAAGATAGTTTACAAGATATATAGATAGTTCTTAGTTTACAAGTACTTGATTTATAAGTTCCCAGATTTATTAGTAAAATTATTAGTATTTACAAATATGAAATATCAAAAAGATCAAAAATATGAACATTAATTAAATGCAATAATGTCATTCATATCTTCAGTCAATATTTTAATTAGCATATTAAGATCAGTATTATTTCTGCTCTTAACATAAACTGAAGATACTGATTATTGCCAATAAGAATTACCAGAAACAGAAAATTAAAATATGATGTGAAATATATAAATAAGAATGAAAACTGCTAATAACTATACTTGAGATAAAATTTTTCATGAAAGCTGGTTGAAATCAACTTAAAAACAATTAAAAAAAATAATAATAATAATAATAAACAGTGTTTAAAATGCAACTGATTGAAAATTTTCTGAAGAGAGAAAAGTTATGAATTCAAAGAAAAATTAAATGATTTAAGGATAATAAATAAATCAATATTTAAAAATATAAATGACAAACTGATATTAACAATATAAAATATTTATATAAATAATAACTGAATAAATTACTTACTAAAAAATTAGCTAACAAAAATTAATTGTATGGAAAAGAGCATTGTGTATTGATAATATATTATCACTATATTATCCATATCATTATTTGCAATTTGTCAAAAACATAACACACTTCCAATCAATTGCAAATGATCAAAACATTTTCTTTAATAAGTATTTTTCTGTTAAATACTTGATTGCTTTATATTGTGTGGGGATCGGAAACCCCCTTTATTCTTGTCATGGAGATGAAGAATTTAATGACGCAATTATTAAAAACAGGATGTATTGAATTGCTTTATTGTCCTTTGAAATGTAATAAATTGAAGATGGGTTTACTTAGGTGACCTTGCAATGTCGCAGATTAGAACGAATGGAATAAAATTAATTCTAACTAAGCCTAACGGTTAGCGACTCTGCAATCCAGAGTTCGGCCTGAGCTCAGGTCTTTGCTAAGTTCTAACTTAATACTAAATAATTACAAAACAATTTGACACAATGTAACGTCTAACTGACGAAACAAAATCAGAAATCGGAACTTATAACTAAAAGTGCCGATTAAGTGTTAGAAGTAAAACGAACAAAAC